>OU342740.1:223147903-223384181 GCA_910589775.1 Avena eriantha
CCGCAAGAACGAACAAAACCTAGATCTAATCTAGATAATAGCCAAGATCTAATCTATTGGACATGAGAGCAACGAGATAGATGGAACTAACCCCGTAGATCCGAAAGCGGTTAACGAGATTAGATCTCGTGGTTGTTGTGTAGTCGATCACTTGCCGATCTCAAGATCGTGTGGACGATCCTTCCGGCGTCACGTTCCAGCAGCGCTTACGCCTTCGGTCAAGTAGACGATCCTTCCGGTGTCGCGGTTTCCAGCAGCGCTTCCGCCTTGGTCAAGTTGACGATCCTTCCGGCGCCACGATTCGGCAGCGCTTCCGCAGTCGGTCACACGTGCGGAGTCGAAGCAGACCTTCCTCTCCCGTTCCAGCGAGCAGGGAGGAGTAGTAGTAGATCTTCTCCACGGAATCCCAGCAGCACGACGGCGTGGTGGTGGTGGAGTAGAGAATTCTACAGGGGGCTGCCTATGCCTGTGTAGAAGATGGTGAGGAAGAGGAGAGAGGCGGCAGAGATTGGACGTTATGAGAGCTTGGGTGGAGGGGGCGCCCCTGCCCTTCTATTTAAGGAGGAGGAGGCGCGCCTGGGGAGGGGGAGTCCTTGTAGGACTCCCCTCCTCTAGGGCCAACGAATTTGGGGAGGGGGAGGAGTCCTCCTCCCCCGAATCCGTGTCTTGACCCACCAGGACTCCTTGATCCCTATCTTGATTTTCAAGCAAACTCCAAGATATCTTCTAGAACCTTCCGGAACATTCCGAAACCTTCTAGAATCCTCATACAAACACTCCGGAACATTTCCTAACTTAGAAAATGATCCCCTATATATGAATCTTATTCTCCGGACCATTCCGGATCTCCTCGTGATGTCCCGAATCCAATCCGAGACTCCGAACAACATTCGGTCTCCAACGCACATTCCATATCTACTTAAAACAACTTCGAACCTTAAGTGTGTCACCCTACGGTTCGTGAATATGTAGACATGATAGAGACACATCTCCTATCAATAACCATCAGCGGGACCTGGAGATCCATAATGGCTCCCACATACTCAACGATGACTTCGCGATCGATTGAACCACTTACATATGAAACCAATTCCCTTGTCTCGCGATACTATACTTATCTGAGGTTTGATCGTCAGCATCTCCATACCTAGTTCTACCTCGTTACTGATAAGTACTCTTTACTCGTTCCGTGATATGTCATCCCTTGTGACCCAGTCACATGCTTGCAAGCTAATTAGATGACATTCCACCGAGAGGGCCCAGAGCATATCTATCCGTCATATGGATGGACAAATCCCAATCTTGGTCCATGCGCTTCAACACATACTTTCAGAATGCCAATGACACCTTTATGACCACCCAGTTACGAAGCGGTGTTTGATGTCATCAAAGTACCCATCCGGTGATGGTGATTAACATAACCTCATGGTCGAAGGATTAGGTTACTATGTATTTTAAAGCTTATAGCAAACGAATTTAATGACTTGATCTTATGCTACGCTTACTATGGGTGTGTGTCCATCACATCATTCTCCTAATGATATAACCTTGTTTAACGACATCCAATATCCATGATCAGGAAACCATGATCATCCATTAATCAACAAGCTAGTTTAACAAGAGGCTTACTAGGGACTCTTTTTATGTTTACAAAACACACATGTATTAGTGTTTCCTAATAATACAATTATAGCATGGGATGTAAACATTATCATAAACATAAAGATATAATAATAACCACTTTATTATTGCCTCTTGGGCATATCTCCAACAGTCTCCCACTTGCACTAGAGTCAATAATCTAGTTAAAAACTTATGCATTCAACACCTATGGCTTTCTGGTGTTGTATAGACACCATTGCTAGTGGTAAACATAATCTTCGGATCTGACACTTCCAGGTCCGTGTGTATTTGCATGTCCTTGCGTCTCTACGCCTTACTCATTCTCCAATGAGATGGCATTGTATAAATTTGGTCCTTTGGTGAGACCTTTAGTTCCTCGGGATTAAATCATGTTGATACTATTGTCATAAAATGTATCTTCATAGTATTATCCCGCTATGAACCACACCTAGTTTGATAACAAACTACTTAAACCAAATGCCCTCCTTTGCTGCTACTATAGCAGTTTATATACTTAGCCTTTGTTGTAGTATCTGTCACAATGTTTAACTTTGGTACTCAACCAAATCCGTTATGGAACATTCCTTTCATTACATTGTGCCACCCATAGTTTAAATTGAGATAACTTAATTTGTATCCTGTGACAAAACTAGTATCAATGTAACACTTTACAATGAACTACCTTTAACTATTTGTCACTTATACATGATATATTCTTAGTTCTTCCAAAGCACATAAGAATATTTTTACTATTGTCCAATGATCATCTTATGAATCATTCTGGTATATGCTCATAACATTTAGAGCATAGGACATATCTGGATGTGTACATCTCAAAGAATGATTGATCAAAATATTCTTGTAATTTCACCAAGTGTCAAAACACTTGAATCTCGTGTCAACACACTCGAATCTTGATTCAGTCCTTTCCGTGTATCAAGAACCTTCTTGTTGTTTCTATATTGAACTCATTCAACATCTTATCTATGTACATTGCAAAACCATATTAGCGCCTCAATCTATCCATATAGACATTGATGCCTAATTCTTGGGTTATGCCTAAGTCTTTCATCAAATGAAATTCTTAACCTGTGTCAATACAAGATACATCATTTCCAATCAACAATATGTCCTCTACATAATGTATTAGAAATATGTCTCAGCGCTCCCACTTAATTTCTTGCAATTGCAAGCATCTTCATCATCTCCGATGAATTTAAACTCTTTTAACAGGTATCATCATGGTGAAGATTCCAACCTCCGCTATGCTTACTTCAACCATTGAAGTTTTGCATACTCTTTTAGCATCCTTTGAATTAACAAAACCCTTTGGATCGTGTCATGTACACGTCCTAGGTAACTATTCTATTAGAAGAACTTGTTTTGTTTGTTCAACTACCATATACCAAAATATATGTAGTGGTTGCTACATTAATCCGTCCAGACTAAATATCGCTATGAAAGATCAAATCTTATCATAGTCAATTCCTTGAACATTGTCGTAAACTCTTTCCGGCATGTCGACTATTTCATAGATTTGAAACATCCATGTCTATTTCTTTATAGATCCAAACACGACCGATAGGCTTCACGCCTTTCTGGAGGTCTTCAAAGTTCAGAAACTTGATTTCTTGTGTATGGATGCTATCACGGATTCCATGACTTCTAGTCATTTTATGGAGGTCAGGGCCCATCAATCGCTTCTTTGCATGTAGTCGGTCATCATTGTCAAAACAATAACGACTTGCTTATCAAATCTTACTATTTGATTCTTACCGACCCACATGGTTCTATAGGAACTCTAATCTCCGAGATCACACCTTTTGTAATCACGAGAGCCATGAGCATTGTGGCCGTCACCGGGACACTTTCCGGCGGTTGCGCTACTTAGCACATATAGCTAAGGTTCCACAACCTTATCAAAGTTCTATTGTCCTCCCACTTAACTTTTCACGAAAAATTCCTTCTCAAGAAACTTGATGTTCCAAGTAACAAACTCTTTTGTCCTCAGTGTTATGGAGAAATTCCCAACAAATTCTTTGGGATAACCTACAAAGACGTGCTTATCCGACTTTGGTTGTAAACATTTTACTTATGCATAACATACCAAATTTTAAGAAAAGACAATTCGGGTTTTATCCCAAACCATGACTTATATGGTGTCATTTCAACGGATCACGATGGAGCTCTTTTCAGTGTAAAAGCGGCAGTCACTAAAGCTTTAATCTTTAAAAACATAATGGCAGTTTTATAAATGACACCCTTGATCTTACCATCTCAAACATGGTTTGATTTTATCTCTCAAATATGCCATAATCCTATGGTTTATCGAGAAACACAAATCACAGAACAATTCCTCAAGTCTTAGGTGTTTTTGCTAAACATGTAACTCAAATATCTTCCTTTATGATCGAATCATATCCTCTTTATTTTCTTGTTACAATGATTTTCAACTTCATCTTGAAAGTCTTTGATCAATTTTCAAATGTTTCATACTTCCAACTTATTAAGTAAATATACATATATTCACTCAAATTCTCGGAGAAAGCATATGAAGCAAAAGATCCATCGCATATGGCTACACATAATGGACTATGCACATCAGCATGCACAATTTCCAATAAGCTAGTTATCCGTCCTCTCTGGCCTATGGACGGAGTTTCTATTATCTCGAGGAAAGTCTCACATGCGTCAATTGATCAAAATCAAAGACTCCAAAATTCCATCAACATGGAGTTTCTTCATGTTTTCTTTCAAATATAATTAAACAGCGATGTCACTTCATAAGTGATCTTTCAATCATTTGTCTTGCGACATTTTAGCAATAGTGTTTATGGATGTGATTTCTCCCACCAGACTCGTAAAAGTTCATCCATCCTTTGTGGAATACGGTAATTATTTGAACAACCATTGTTTTCGTAATACCGGAACAAAATAACAATTATTGAAACAAATCTTGAAGGCAAGCTTTGATGTTAACGAGCAACACAACAACCCTTTGTTTGTTTTCGATGAACATCATCACTTATTCTCTTGCTAGTTACTTAGGCCATTGTAGTTCATGAATTACGTTGTCCTGTATGACATAGCATACCAACCAATTCGGTATCCAATACCGGAGAACCACATTGTTTAACAAGCAAGGAATACAACCATAACATGTATATCTTCTATGTGCCTAAGTTGGACATCTCCAATCTTTTCTTTTCTGCCAAATATTTTATAGATTCTCTTTCAGCAATTTCTTTTCTTTTAAAAGAATCTATTAACATCAATAGCGGTGTCATCAACATGACACATGGTACAAAGCGTATATAGTCAACTACTAATACCTTTGGACTTGCACTTTGAGGTGGATCACCATCATCAAATGTTTGGTGTTCTTTCAAAAATCCATTCTTTAGTAATCTTTTAGCGTAGTAAACATTTTACTTACATCTTCTATTCATCCTTATCATGACAACTTTCATGATCAAGCTGCTATATCTTATAAAGGTGAATTGTGAGTATAATGTTTCTTTTTCAAAAACTTTTTGGAGGATTAGGACGACTAGCGTCTCCAACCTTCACAAATTCTCATCAAATATGAGGACGTATACTCTATCATGTTGTAACCAACACATTGTTTTACATATCGCAATACCTTTCACATATGATGGTTTCTGAAACATTGCTTTCAGCTCTTAGATAAACTTGATATTAAAAACAATCTTTTGAGTATCAAGAATCATGGAGGCTAACATGATACATTAGATACTAACACTGGAATTGTTACTCTTGATTTAATACTATTTATTAAACTTCATGGAGTAAATTGAGTTTGCTGAAAGTTTGCAATAGGACTTATAAATTTTAATTGACACTCAAAACAATACGATACCAGTTCGTAAAGCAAATATCCAGAATTTCTATAGTTCCACTATCTCAACTATAACTAAGCGTAAGGTGGTGAACGTATGCCAATGACTACAACAAACTATGCAAATTCACTTTGATTGTGTTTATGATAAATTGAGTTCGACTAATCCAAATTACAAATGAACTCCCACTCAAAGCAACATCCCTCAAGTTGTTTTAGTGATTACATGAACCAAATCCACTACACCAACTCCGATCATCACGTGAGATGATGTAGCTATAAAGGCGAACAATCAACATGTTCATCATATCATCCATACGACTCATGTTTTACCTTTCGGTATTCTGTGTTCCGAGACCATGTCTGTACATGCTAGGCTCGTCAAGGTTGACCTTAGTTTCTGCATGTGCAAATCTGGCTTGCACCCGTTGTATGCACACGTAGAGTCTATCACACCCGATCATCACGAGATGCTTCAAAACGACGAGTCTTAGCAACGGTGCCAACTAAGGACGAACACTTTATTACTTGATATTTAGTGAGAGGGATCATCTTATAGTGCTACCGTAACGATCTAAGCAATACAAGCTGCATAAAGGATTAACATCACAGGCAATTTATAATAAGTGTGATATGATATGGCCTTTTCTTCTTGCGCCTTTGATCTCCATCTCAAAGCACGAACATGATCTCCATCATCACCAGCATTGCGTCAAGGTCAGTGGCGCCGCTTCATGGTTGTTCATCATCACCAGCAACTATTACAACTACTTGGAATAAAGCTATTACAAGATGAATAGACACGCAGGTCTTAGCAGAATTAAAGACAACCATTAGGCTCCTGCCGGTTACCATATTACAACAAGGATCATTGCATACATCAAATACAATCACAATCACATGTTGGCCATACCACATCACAGAACCCCTGCAAAAACAAGTTAGACGCCTCTAATTTTCTTTGCAAGTTTTACGTGGTTTGGGGCTTTCGCATAAGACCGATCTTACCTACGAACAAGGACCACAACGTTGATACAAGTGTTGTCACGATGCTCATTGTAAATTGAATCTTAACTATGGTGGGAGAGACAGACACCCGCAAAGCCACTTGTGCAAAGCAAGTTGCACGTCAAGCGTGGAGCAAGTCTCATGTGCGATGACATGTAATGTTAGCCCGAGCCGCTTCATCCCACCATGCCGCAAGATGCAAAGTACACGCTAAGACACCGACAACAAAAGCATCAACGCCCACAAAAACATTGTGTTCTACTCGTGCAACAGATCTACGCATAGATACGGCTCTGATACCACTGATGGGTTCGTAGCATGGAAAACAAAAAATTTCTACCGCAAGAACGAACAAAACCTAGATCTAATCTAGATAATAGCCAAGATCTAATCTATTGGACATGAGCAACGAGATAGATGGAACTAACCCTCGTAGATCCGAAAGCGTTAACGAGATTAGATCTCGTGGTTGATGTAGTCGATCACTTGCCGATCTCAAGATCGTGTGGACGATCCTTCCGGCGTCACGTTCCAGCAGCGCTTCCGCCTTCGGTCAAGTAGACGATCCTTCCGGCGTCGCGTTCCAGCAGCGCTTCCGCCCTTGGTCAAGTTGACGATCCTTCCGGCGCCACGATTCGGCAGCGCTTCCGCAGTCGGTCACACGTGCGGAGTCGAAGCAGACCTTCCTCTCCCCGTTCCAGCGAGCAGCGGAGGTAGTAGATCTTCTCCACGGAATCCCAGCAGCACGACGGCGTGGTGGTGGTGGAGTAGAGAATTCTACAGGGCTTCGCCTATGCCTGTGTAGAAGATGGTGGAGGAGAGAGGCGGCAGAGATTGGACGTTATGAGAGCTTGGGTGGAGGGGGCGCCCCTGCCCTTCTATTTAAGGGGAGGAGGCGCGCCTAGGGAGCGGGAGTCCTTGTAGGACTCCCCTCCTCTAGGGCCAACGAATTTGGGGAGGGGGGAGGAGTCCTCCTCCCCCACGAATCCGTGTCTTGACCCACCAGGACTCCTTGATCCCTATCTTGATTTTCAAGCAAACTCCAAGATATCTTCTAGAACCTTCCGGAACATTCCGAAACCTTCTAGAATCCTCATACAAACACTCCGGAACATTTCCTAACTTAGAAAATGATCCCCTATATATGAATCTTATTCTCCGGACCATTCCGGATCTCCTCGTGATGTCCCGAATCCAATCTGAGACTCCGAACAACATTCGGTCTCCAACGCACATTCCATATCTACTTAAAACAACTTCGAACCTTAAGTGTGTCACCCTACGGTTCGTGAATATGTAGACATGATAGAGACACATCTCCTATCAATAACCATCAGCGGGACCTGGAGATCCATAATGGCTCCCACATACTCAACGATGACTTCGCGATCGATTGAACCACTTACATATGAAACCAATTCCCTTTGTCTCGCGATACTATACTTATCCGAGGTTTGATCGTCAGCATCTCCATACCTAGTTCTACCTCGTTACTGATAAGTACTCTTTACTCGTTCCGTGATATGTCATCCCTTGTGACCCAGTCACATGCTTGCAAGCTAATTAGATGACATTCCACCGAGAGGGCCCAGAGCATATCTATCCGTCATATGGATGGACAAATCCCAATCTTGGTCCATGCGCTTCAACACATACTTTCAGAATGCCCAATGACACCTTTATGACCACCCAGTTACGAAGCGGTGTTTGATGTCATCAAAGTACCCATCCGGTGATGGTGATTAACATAACCTCATGGTCGAAGGATTAGGTTACTATGTATTTTAAAGCTTATAGCAAACGAATTTAATGACTTGATCTTATGCTACGCTTACTATGGGTGTGTGTCCATCACATCATTCTCCTAATGATATAACCTTGTTATTAACGACATCCAATATCCATGATCAGGAAACCATGATCATCCATTAATCAACAAGCTAGTTTAACAAGAGGCTTACTAGGGACTCTTTTATGTTTACAAAACACACATGTATTAGTGTTTCCTAATAATACAATTATAGCATGGGATGTAAACATTTATCATAAACATAAAGATATAATAATAACCACTTTATTATTGCCTCTTGGGCATATCTCCAACAGAGCTGTGGTATTCTCAAAGCTTGATTTGAGAAGTGGTTATCATCAAATCAAGATTCACAAGGAAGATGTTCCCAAAACAGCTTTCACCACCCGCTATGGCCTGTATGAGTACACGGTCATGTCTTTCGGTCTCACCAATGCACCTGCCACCTTCTCAAGGCTTATGAACTCGGTTTTCATGGAGTATCTTGATAAGTTCGTTGTGGTCTATCTGGATGACATTCTAGTCTATTCTAAGTCAAAAGAAGAACATGAAGAACACCTTCGTTGTGTCCTAAACAAGCTTCGTGAGAACCGCCTGTATGCAAAGTTCTCCAAGTGTGAATTCTGGCTGCCTCAAGTCACCTACCTTGGTCACGTCATCTCTGCCAAGGGCATTGCCGTCAACCCAGAAACTATTAAGACAATTATGGACTGGCTTCCACCCATAAATGTCAAAGAAGTCCGAAGTTTCCTTGGTTTGGCCAGTTACTGCCGTCGCTTCGTTCAAAACTTCTCAAAGATTGCGAAGCCTCTTACCGATCTCCTCAAGAAAGGCAAGAAATATCTTTGGACTCCTACATGTCAAGCAAGCTTTGAAACACTCAAAGAGAAGCTCACTTCCACACCAGTCTTGGTTCCTCCAGATACATCAAAGCCTTTCCAGATTTTCTGTGATGCCTCATTGCAAGGATTGGGTGCGGTCCTTATGCAAGAAAAACAAGTTGTTGCTTATGCATCTCTTCAGCTGAAGACGCATGAGATCAACTATCCTACACATGACCTTGAGCTCGCAGCAGTTGTCTTTGCTTTGAAAGTATGGAGGCATTACTTGCTTGGCAACCGTTGTGAGATCTTTTCTGATCACAAGAGTCTGAAGTATATCTTCACACAGCCCGATCTCAACCTTCGTCAGAGGAGGTGGATTGAAACAATCAATGATTTCGAATTGACCATCAACTACACCCCTGGCAAAGCTAATGTCATGGCAGATGCTCTCAGCCGAAAAGCTTATGTCAACAATCTCATGGTGGAAGAACAACATCCTCTCTTGTGCGAGGAATTCCGCAAGCTCAACCTTGAAATTGTGGATCAAGGTTATCTTTTGAACCTTCTAGCAACACCTCTCTTGGAAGAAAAGGTCCGTTCCATTCAGCTTGGGGATCCTTACACTAAAAAGATATCTCCAACATTCAACTTCCGAAGTATGAGTCTTTCCACGTAGATGACCAAGGCACTCTCTTCTTTGAACACCGGATGTTTGTTCCGAACTACCCGGGTTTAAGAGAGCAAGTTCTCAAGGAGGCGCATGATTCTGTTCTTTCTATCCACCCTGGCAGCACTAAGATGTACATGGACTTGAAAACACAATATTGGTGGCCTGGTTTGAAACGATATTGTGCCAAGTATGTCTCAGAGTGTGATGTTTGTCGCAGAGTTAAAGCTGTTCATCAGAAACCTTCTGGTCTTCTACAGCCATTGAAGCCTCCGGAATGGAAATGGGAGAAAGTAGAGATGGACTTCATCACTGGTTTTCCAAGGTCGCAGAAAGGCAACAATGCAATCTTTGTTGTCATTGACAGGCTTTCCAAAGTAGCTCACTTCTTTCCAGTAAAGGAAACAATTTCTGCAATTCAGTTGGCTGAGCTCTATATCAACAGAATTGTCTCTCTGTATGGAGTTCCTCTTGAGATCAGTTCAGACCGTGGAAGCATCTTCACTTCCAAGTTCTGGGGAAGTTTCCAAAATGCTTTGGGAACAAAACTAAACTTCAGCACAGCTTACCACCCTCAGTCGCAAGGACAAGTTGAAAGGATCAATCAGATTCTAGAAGATATGCTCCGTGCTTGCGTTATCTCTTTCGGCATGAAGTGGGATGAATGTCTTCCTTATGCTGAATTCTCTTACCACAACAGCTTCCAGAAAAGTCTAAAGATTGCACCATTTGAGGCTCTCTATGGTCGCAAATGCAGAACTCCGATTGGTTGGTCGGGCGCAGGTGAAAGAATATTGTTTGGCCCCGACATTGTAACTCAAGCGGAGGAGAAAGTTCACATCATTCTTGAAAATCTGAAGATTGCTCAAATTCGCCAGAAGAGCAATTATGACAGAAAGCACACGGACATGGAGTATGTCCCTGGTGATCTCGTTTACCTTCGTGTCACTCCCATGAGAGGTACGCACCGCTTTGGTATCAAAGGAAAGCTGGCTCCTAGATACATCGGTCCCTTCAAAATTCGTGGAAGAAGAGGAGAAGTTGCTTATGCTCTTGAGCTTCCTGAACAACTCAAAGTCCATGATGTTTTCCACATCTCTCAACTCAAGAAGTGCTTCAAGGATCCCGGCAGGACCGTGGACCATGAACTCATTAATCTCCAAGAAGATCTGTCTTATCAAGAACACCCCACAAAAATTCTTGAAGTCGCAGAAAGAAGGACTCGCAACAAGTCCATCAAGTTCTGCAAGGTGCAGTGGTCGCACCATTCAGTTGATGAAGCCACCTGGGAACGTGAAGATGAGCTCCGTGCCAAGTATCCTACCCTCTTTGAGTCTTCTTCTTCCTAGAATCTCGGGGCGAGATTCCTGTTTAGTGGGGGAGAGTTGTAGCATCCCAATTGTCTAACAATTGTAATGCTACTTGTCCTAGTAAGATATTGGCTACTTCATAGAGATTATTGTTGCATCATAATTATATCATGCTCATGTCATCATGCCACCTTGCATTTGAGCATCATATAAAACCCTTTTTCTTTTGGTTCTTCTCTCACATGCATTATTGATTGTATTTGCTTATTGATATTATATTTGGCTATTGATATATTGTTCAAATGCCCAAGTTGAGTTGGGGGCATATCTTTTATTTCCATTACACCACCTTTCTCTCCCACCACCCTCTAATTCCACCATCCCATTAACAATGAGCTTGTCTTTCTTTTTCTTCGATATTTCAATTCTAGCTCATGTAGTTTGGGGTGGATTAAATCCTCTAAATTCTTGTGCTTGGTTTTATCTCCACTTCTTGGATATGCATAGAGTAATGCCATAATATTCATATTGTCTTCACAAAATAAATAATGGCAGTATTATTTTTGCATGGGCCATGCACAATTCTTCACCACCTTTCTCTTCTTTGGTTTTTCTTTGGGTTTAAATGGATCCTATCTTTGGAAGACCATCCACCACCATTACACCATCCTCATAGTCTCACCCCTCTCTTTATCTTCTTATTTTATTCTCCATGCATGAACCATTTGAGGCCTATTCCTTAATTCATTTCTTTTCTTTTTCTTGGAATTCTTTTCACCTCCACCTCATGATAATTCTAGCCTCCACCATGCTCCACTTGGGATGATCTTACCACATTCCTTTCTTTTATTTTTCTATTTATCTACATGTATGACCACATGAGCCTTATTCCACCTAATTCTTTTCTTCTTCTTTCTTTCTAGTTTCTTCTCTACATTAGCCCATGCAAGATCAAGCCAAGGTGTCTTCTTGGTTTAGCTCCATACACAAGATACAAATCTAAATATCTACTTAAATCTAACCTAGCCACTTTTACTCTCTCTCTCTCTCTCTCTAAATTCTACTAAACCCTAACTCACCTCTCTCTCTTACACCCTCCCTCTCTACCATGGGTACCACCTGGCCACCTCTCCCTGGCCCACACCCAGCCACCCTAGCCTAGCCATGCCCTAACCCTAGCCATGTCTAAGCCTAAACCGAGCTCACCCGAGCCCCTTACCTCCTTCTCTCTTTGCCGTGCGGGCCTAGCCGCACCACCATCGCCTACCCCACCTGCAGCCTCCCTGCCGCGCCGTCCAGCTCCAGGACAAGCCCCAGCCTGGCCGAGCACGTGCTCGAGGGAGAAAGGGCAAAGCCCTAGCCCCTTATCCCTGCCGTGCCCCGCCCTCTTTTCCTCTCTCTCTCTCCCACTTTTTCTTCCTCTCCACGCCTCTCTAGCCTCCCTGGATCTGGCCGAGACGCCCTCCTCCTTCCCCTTCTCCCTCTCCGTCCACCAGCAGCCGCCGCCGGTCGCCGCCAGGTACCACCCCGCCTCGACGATCCAGCCGTGCAGCGCGACCGGGAAGTGGCGGAGAAGATCAAGGTCGTTCCCCTGCTACGCCCCGTGCACGCTGACGTGGAGGAGAAGCTCCCCCGCGTCGCCAGTACCTCGCCGTCCCTGAAACCCTAGCCCGTCGGTGCGCCTGCGTCCTCGCCGCTCCAGAGTCTCCCCGACCGATCCAACACCGCCAGGCAAACCACGGTGAGCCCCTCCCTCTCCCGGACAACCTCCTCTTCTCCGTCGTTGTCCAGCCTCGCCGGGCGTTTCGTCGAGGAGCCACCGCGCGCCAGAGCTCGCCAGCATCTGCGACTTTCCCGCGCCACGCTCGCCCTATCTAGCCCGCGCCCACCTCCCTGTCAGCTCCCCTAGCACGACGCACTGGTTAGCCACCCAGCACGCACGCACACGTCGCCGGATCGAACCCCCACCCCGCGCCGTGTGCCAGATTCGCGTCAGACGCGAGGAGAAGATAAACAGTACCGGGACCGTGGACAATTTCTAAAAACGCCCCCACCTTTTTGATTCCTGCGACCCGCGCTCCTAGCGACCCCACCAGTCAGCCACGCTCGCAGTTTTGCAGAAAAACCCTTGGCTTTTCCCGACCGTAACCCGCGGTCCAGCCGGCGTCCCACCTATCAGCCCCTGTCTCGCTCTCCGCTGACACGCGGGCCTGCGCCAGTTGGCCCACCCCGCAGTCGCAGAGGCTAAGCGAGCCAGCGGTGACAAAAGTTTTCCCACGCGCGCGTGGTCCAGTCAGCGAAGGCCCACCTGACAGTGTCTGGGGTTGATTCTGACTGGGTGAGAAAAGTTTTTCCCTGAGTCTGTTTTTATTCAAATCTTTTTTTCAAATTAATTTAAATTCAAATTCTTTTCAGATTCAAATAATTTTTAAAATACAAATCCAAATAATACATGTAATATATGTTTTGGAATCAGAAAAATGTGAGGAATTCAAATATGCCCTTCAAAACATATTTTGAACACTTTAAATTTCGAGATGATTAAAATTACCATAAATTGCCCTTTTCCTTATTTAATTAATAACTTTTTTTTTATGACTCCAAATTTGACAAACAATATGTCTAAATCGATCAGCGCGACGAGCCCGTTCTATTTATGCAATCCTTGTTCTGAATTGAAGCATGCATCATGTTGTTATTTAAAATCTGAACCGTTTATGACAATAAAACTTGGGCAAATATAAAGTGCTTTATTTCTTGTATCCACACCTCACCTTTGCCATGCTACTTAAATGCCATGCAAATTGTGCATCATTCATCATGGCATGCTTGTTTGCTTGTCGCATTTTAATTCATATGCTTGTGCACTTTATTTATGTTGGCCCTTGTTTGTTTGGTTCTTCTTCGAATAGACGCCCAGCAGGAGAATTACCAGGAATCACAGGAGTATTACCCAGATCCATCTCTCGCTTCAACTGAGCTGCCAGGCAAGTACTACCACATGCTTGCATACATACATTACCTATTGCCTCTACCTTATTCTTGCATCATTGAGTCGCGATTGCATTAAATTGAATCCCAAGTACTGCATATCCTTTACTTTTAAACCACACTAAACCTGTTCCGGTCCCATGAGCCATTACTACAGGAGTTGTTTGAGCCATGCGAGTCGTAGAAAAGCATGAGTAGGGTATGTGAGTGTCTGATGGATAATGAGGTACCTAAACAACATAACCTGAGTAGTAATGGGATAACTAATGAAAGAGGCACCGGTGAGCAATATCTGCTATTTGGTTTTTCATGCTCACTTGTGTCCCGTAGGACCCCGAGTACTTGATTCCTGTTCCTTGACTTTTCGCACTATCCACATCCGGGAGGCCTTATGGACCCCCCTGAGCCAGAGCTTGATTCATTCTTATTTCTTGGGGCCACAATTAGTTTGGGGCTTTATTACTATCCTGTACTTATGCCATGTTACTGCTTTAATATGATTGTGCGTGGAGCACCTGTACTGTTTTGGATCGTGGAATGTTTTCGCGGTATCGACAAGCCCAGTCACATTTTCGGGTTCCCAGTCGTTTACAGCCATTGACACAAACCTTGGGTCCGTCTCGGAGCCGGCCAACTTCGTTGCGGGTAGCTTAATGGGGTGGCCCCCTGAAATCTTTCTGAATCCTGTGATTGCTTTGTCGTGAATGCCTCGTTGGGTTTTGGTTTGGTTTTTCCGAGGTTGATCGAGTGTGTGTTGCTATTCGTGCACCCCTGCAGGGTAAATCTTTCTGAAAGCCGTGTCCGCGGTTATGGACGACTTGGAGCACAGTTTCTCGATCATAGACAAGTATAATTAAAGTACCGCTTTTAAATTGACTAAGTACTTGACTAGTAAATAGTGCAATACTCATGGAATGGTTAATAAAACTGCCAACGGATGACGGGGGTTGTTCGTCCGCTTCCTCGTTGGTAAGCGAGGAGGAGGATGGATCTGATAATTATACTGTTATAACTGTTGTTCTTAATTCACGGACTTCCGTCTATCATTGGTTAGGCGGAAGGTTAGCGAGTATCTGTAGAATTGATAGGTATTATCTTTTGCTGCAATTGCGTCACCCCAGGTTGTGTCCCCTTTAGCGGCATAAAGACTTGCTGAGTACCCCTAGGGTCTCACATGATAAATTGTTTGATTCAGATGAACAGGTGTACCCGCAAGATGGATACTGGGTGGAAGAGACAGATGATGTTGGCAACGATCATTCGGTGTAGAGATTCCGGGAACGGGGATCCGTGTGATCTGTGGGCGGGATGTGTTTATTTATGGGGCCCCTTTAGCGGCATAAATACTTGCTGAGTACCCCTAGGGTCTCACACGATAAATTGTTTGATTCAGATGAACAGGTGTACCCGCAAGATGGATACTGGGTGGAAGAGACAGATGATGTTGGCAACGATCATTCGGTGTAGAGATTCCGGGAACGGGGATCCGTGTGATCTGTGGGCGGGATGTGTTTATTTATGGGGCATCTTATGCCAATTTGCTTCTTATCCGTACTCGGATCTTGTTTTCCGCTTCTGCCTGATACTCTGATGTGTGATGTATGAGGAGATATCCTAAATTATTAAATCTATCTAGGACATTTGGATCTTGCCGTATGGCGTTACAATATTTCTATTTCTTTTAGAAGGAATGGCTCTGAGGACTGTTGTATGTGGCTTGCATACATACTCATTTGTGTATGTAGTTGATCCCTTCGCCTGCCGATTATGCCGCTCGTTCTTGTCCCGTTGTATGAAAGTGGTTAGGACGGCCGAAAGGTCTACCGTGAGTGGCCCTGGGCCCCACCGTACTATTTTAACCACTTTCGTTCATCCAGGCATTAACTAAGAGCGTAATTCACCGAGGTAGTTACACTTTGTACGCCGCCGCCGGAGTAGCGGACGGCGGAGCGGAGCGGAGCGGACCCTAAACCGACCCTAAACTCGTACTGTGTTGAAGAAAGATGAGGGCATAGTAGAGTTCGTACAGAGTGGTTCCTAGCTACTTCTACTTCCACCAAAACGCTTGTACAATACAGTATCACTAACTAGCTGCTCCGTGCGATTTCTAGGTTCATATATGTTGATATATTCCTGGAACAAAATCCTACAGGTCAATAGGAATAGTACTCCCATATTGGTTTTTTGGGGAGACACCAAAAAGTATTCATCAAGTAGATGAGGATTGTCCGCGTGGTGCGGCTAGAGCTGGCGGTGGCGACCCGCCTTCTCTACCCGAACCATGGTGGCCTGCTTGGGAGGTCAACAAGGCAGCAGAGCTTCTAGGCCGACGGCGCTCCGGCGCCTGCGCGGATGGCGGCGGGGTGATTGGTGCGACCCCTTGGTGGTGTGGGTGGCATGCGGCGGGGCTGGCCAACAGATCTGTTGGCCCAGATCTGGGCCCTTTTGGGCCTGATCTAGGTTGGTGTGGGCCGGGTCGAGCTCCACCTAGCTGCCTCCGGTAGGAATGATGCGATATTTGTGATGGGGGTGGCTGGACGACTCCATGTTCTATTGCAGCGCGATGATTGGAGATTTACGGGCCTAATCTAGACCCGGCCGGGCCTATGAACAAGAGGGTAGCGGCGAAGGTAGCCTACTAGCAGCAGCGTAGCGGTGGAGACTTTACAAGCCACATCGTGGTCCGGCCAAGCCTGTTTGGTCTGGTATGTCCCTACTGGCGCGTCTGGTCAGCACCCGCCATTGGCGGTGGAGGATGTACTCCAGGTGGTTGTGCCGATGTCGCCATGTGGCCCCAATAGACTGGTGTTCTCTTGTTGTTGTGTCTGGTCAGTTACTGCTTACGGTGGTTGCAGTACTACCGTCCCGTATCTACGACTATTTTTTCTCGGTCGGCCGGCTTCAGAGTGTTTGCCATGGTGAGGTGACGATGATGCCAACAAGACCGTGTTGGCGCATGTTGGTGGACAACAAGCTTGGTGGAGTGTTTCGGATTGGCCGGGCGGTGGTTATTTCGGGGTTGGGAGAAATCCTTGTCGGCTCGCCTAGCACCGACATGGTGTCGCATGCGGACGTCGCCATTCCTTCTGAAGGACGCCGGGTGTACCCTTCCCCACCCCCTTGTGTACCGGGAGAAATCCTATGACCTGTTCGGGCAGCAGCGTCATTGTCATCGCAGTCCTTCTTGAAGGTGTTGCTTGGTACACGGCGATTCGAACATAGGAGCATGGTGGGACTACTCTGGAGGGTGCAGCGGTTGCGGGGCATCATTGGTTTTGCCGATATGGCGTTGTCGGCATTACGTCCTTTTGTTATTTCTCTTGTTTTTCTCTTGCGCTTGATTATGCTGTTTGTTCCAACAAGGTTCTCTATGTTGTATCGTGTGGTTATTATATTAATATAGGTTGTATGCTTATATGAGAAACTGAAATGACAAGCACACAAAGCTCGATTAATTTAGAGAAAACCGGCAAAAACTGAAGTCTGAAGGAGAGAATACTATTGTTTGTTAAAAAGAGAAAAGTGTTAGATGGACCGACAGTTGAGGCAAACACTTGGTACAAGGCATCCTCTGCAACGAAAGAGGAGTTGGACTATGATCCATGCAGCATGATCACCCGTCTCTTTCTCAGGTGCAAGCATAGGCGGCGGCCACAACTCAAAGCCCAGCTACGGTTCTGTCCTTTCGCCAGTGACGCGGGTGGTCTGTTCCGTTCCGTCGGCCTTAGGGCTATGGAGAGGTGGCAGACCACGTCCTCTCATCAGCAGGAGAGTTTTCTTTTTTTAGTTTAGCAGTGTCTTCTTCAGAAAGATGAGACGACGGCTACATCATAATGTCAGAATTATGTCATCCTCGTCATATTCTCGCTCCGTTGGTGCATGTAGTGCTAGCGGAGGACGTGTGGAGTCGTGTGTCCGACGGATCACTTGGAATCTTGTCGTTTTTCGTATTCGGTGCGGTTTGATATCAGTGTCTTCAGATCTACGATTATCATCTTTAGCGATGGTTCCTCCTCTAGTGCGCTGGTTCTTTAGGGTCTTAGTACGACGACTTCTCGTATGTCTACTATAACAAGCTCTACTTCGACAACCTTTGCCCGGCTCCAGCGATGGGAGGAGGGGGGGGGGGGGGAGGGGACAGCGGCGCGCCTTCGGCTCGTACTAGTGTCAGTAGTCTTCGCTAGGTGATCCGTTGACCTATTTGTAATTTTAATTATTTTTGAAACTTTTTATACTACTGTTGATGATTATTCTGTAGAATTTTGAAGAAAAAAACGCGGCGTGGACACATTGAGCGAACATCTCGTTTAGTACTCTAGTAGTGACCCTGCAAATAGCCGTGTTGGGCGTTTGGCCCTCTTACCCGAGTATCTGCGACGGGGCTTCTTACTGCATCAAATTTAACCCGTAGACTAGACCGTAGTAAGTAGTACTAACTTTCCCCTAAGCAGCAGACGGTAGAGAAAAGATGTGCATCCCAGATTCCTGAGCATTTGTCGAGGATGACGAGTCCTCCGTCCCAGACTCCCAGTGGCACGCACGGCAGCGCGGCGCTGCGTCGGCTCTCCGTCCTCGCTCCGCGCACCGCGTCGAGCACGAGAAAGCTGCACTGCACCCGGCGCGCGCTCTCTCTGACATGCATGGTTAGAGCTAATTATATTTTTATTCCCACAACTTGCTCCCGAGGTGCAAAATAGTCTAACATCTTGCAAAGTGGACAAAAGTAGTCTCACAACTTACACCCCGGGTGCAAACTCGTCCATTTTGACAAAATTCGAGCTAATTTGACCGTATCCAGACCAAATCGACTGAGTTGTATTGTCGTCAGCCAGAAGTTTTTGCAAAGAGCTAATAACACCATTAGTATTACAACTTGCTCGCCCCATGCAAATTAGTCCTATAAGTTGCAAAGCGTGACTCCGCGGCACACAAACTTGTCCCGAGCGAGCAAACTAGTCCAAATTCACTCATGAGCTGACACATGGCGTTGTAATTTTTGCACAAACACCACTGTATATTTTTCTATCGGACAATTAACCTTGATGCTGCCTCTCGAGTGGGCCTCACCTGTCAGTTAGGGCAAAAGGAATTAAAATGATGGGCGGAGAAGGTGGGATTTCGAACACAACACCTATATAGTTGTTTCAGGAACAACGCGAACACCACTACAGCCAACATTGATCATTGAGTTAATTTAGGCCGCACTTTATTTATACTGAATTCAAGGGACGGCCGTGGTGACAAGGAGCTCGCCGTATTCCAGCAGCTCCGTGCTTGCCAGCTTCTCTACACTGTCGTGAGAACGTAGACTATTACTGCAGCCTGCAAAGAAGCATGGGCAAGCAGCACCCGCGGGCACAACGAGAAGTTATGCGACCATTACATCGGCCAGCTTCTACTATCGTGGCAAACTTGAGCACTGCCGAGCTGCACGCGATCGAATGTGTCGCCGCCACCGAGCTGCACACGACGTTTACGTTCCTGTCCTCCAAGCTCTGCACGGCAAGGTCCAGCACAACGTCTACGAAGTGCTGTGCGGCGAAGTCCGACATGGCGTGCGTGACAACGTGGACGACGGTCTTCCATGGCGTGTGTGTCCACTAGACCGAGGTAGTTGATGCCTCGAGCAGCATTGCCATCGACGAGTCTAGGCACAAGCAGCATCGGAGGTGCACAACGACAAGGAGCGCGAGCAGGCGGAGCGAGTATCGGCGCAGCAGTTTGGGCACTTGTTGGAGACGGCGACGAGGATGACCGGGAGCTCGTCTCAGTGGCCAAAGCATCTGTGTTCCTGCTAGACAGGAGAACTGGACCGACGAGGTTTTAGCTAGCGACATGCAGGTGCCAGTATATCTAATTGACGAACTAACTAGGAGCAACATATATTGCAGGCTTAATTGGCAATGCATGTCATTGAGAACAGTAGGTGGTGTGTTCGAGTTTCCTCCAGCTCATTTAGTTTTAATTATTTCTTTCCTGACTGACAGGTGGGACCGACTTGTAAAACAGCACCAAGGTTACGTCTGTGGGAGAAAAATATACGTGGATGTTTGTGCGAAAATTACGACGCCATGTGTCACGGTTGGACTAGTTTGTGTACCCGTGGGATCACGCTTTGCAACTTGTAGGACTAATTTGCACGAGTTGAGTAAGTTATGGGACTATAGGTTTTATTAGATCTTTTGCAAAACAGTACACGCGATGGCCCATTGGATTGTTAGCGATAACCCCCTCCTCTCGTCACGAACAGGAAAGAAGGAGCAGTCCCGATAGTTATGAAGAGGACCTTGGCGACGGCAACAGCGTGGCCAATCGTGGCAGCAGTTCTCGGCAGCGATCTCGGCGGAGATGCACTACCGTGAGCATGGTGAGGACCCTTAGCCCTATTGATATGGGGTGGCCCGATCTTCTCAGCAAGCTCTTGTTGATGGTGATGGTGGATGATAGATAACTAGTGCGTAGCTATGATCTCTCCCGCTCGATTCCTGATGCCAATGCAACAGCTCTCGAACCTTGTAGGATATTCACAACACCACACTCTTGCGCACGCAGCCGTGACCACGAACGGTAGTCTGCAATCTACTAATTCCCAATGGAACAACAGATCACACTCAATTATAGTTGGTAGATTCGAACACAGGGTAATTCCAGAGGTTCTATGAAAGAAACAACTCCAAAATTTTAACGTGGTCTTAAAACCTAACTTGTGACGGCTACGGAGGTTTATATGAGGGCTGGGGCGTCCTCCCCTCTAAACGGGCCTAAAAACAGCCATAACTTGGCCCAAACTGACTCGGTTCGACTCAAACTGATACATACCGACCCATATATGGGTTCGGCCTTATTGGCACGCAGTCCAAACGTCGTGGAACACCTCAAACATGTAATTCTTGGTGCGCCATCTCTCTCTCTTGCTCATACGTGATTTCCGCATTGCCTCCTAGTGCGCATGCCTCCCGCTCCTCCCTCGCGCACTTGTTGATATTGGAAATCGGCGCTTGTCCTTCTTGCTGCAACTCTCCTCCTCCTCGCGCAATGCTTGTGTTATCAATAAACCTGATCATACAAAGATGCATAGACTTAGGTATTATAAAGTTCTCATTAAATAAAACATCAGGTTCAATTAGGAATAAATTCACCTGATAGTCATTATTGATTTGACTCAATATTTCCTTCCAGTTCAGGCAGTCAGAAACATCATAATCCATGTATATATCCTTATCATCCTCCCTTTCTTCATGAAAAGCCGTCCTCGGCTTTGGGTAAGCTGAAAGTGGGAGAAACGAAAACAACAACGTGTACATAAAGTATATGTATATATAACATATTGTATTATTGTTGTTCACATGAAAAGTATGTCCAGTATACATCAAGCAACTTAAATTGCAGGTATAAGTGAAGTACAAAGAATCATGATCATGGTGAAAAACAACTAAATAGATAGTCATGTTCTTCAATATTAAATTCAGTTTTCTCAAAGAAGATCTATGATCAAATTTGTGAACAAGATCAAACCAATTCAATATGTCTGAAAACCAAATTGAATCATGACATACTTCAACTGCGCTACTCTGATTATTATGAACATGATCATGTTGTCCAGTATGTAAAATGCAACTCAATTTGCAAATATCAAGGAAGTCTAAAGTAGTAACAAAACTAGACAAAGACTTTTGGAACAAACATAGTGAATATGAAAACTTGGGTCCTATTCTAGCAAGATTAGAACAATCCAACATAGGTAAAATTACTTGTGTTGGTTGCAATATATCAACTAGACCAGAATGTATTTCCATAATATCTGGAACATGAGCTATTGTACCATAGCAAACATTTTGTGATGTATGGCTGAAAACAACATGTTTCAGTTTAGCGATTCTATCACAAGTAATGCATATGTGATCCACAAGAAAATTTTCATGCATGCTATATTCACCAATCAGATTGAAAGTGAAACAAGGAGAATATGTGCTAGAATTCAGAAATGAAATTTCAGAAATCTTATCCATAGCACAACTCATACTCATAGGTTCATTTAGCATGATGGAATACACAACATCAGCAGGTGGTATTCGAGCAAGTATTTCCTTATGTGTTATCAGTACCACATGATCAAAATTTGAATTTGGTAAACTATCGTATGGTGCTGAAACAGTAGTGCAAGGCAAATCACAAGGAAGCTTCAGTAAAGGAATAGACTCACAATATGTCGCACATGTTGGTTGAAGCTCCAAAACAGTACCAATGTCATCAACAATCTCCTCAGTTGTAGTAGGTACTAAAACATCTGCCGCAAGTGACAATGCACAGTCCAACGATGTAGGTTGTAAAATAGATTGCTCCCTTTCTTCAAAAGCAACCTGCATAGCACAAGAAACAATACCAGGAGTAGAGATGATTACATTAGTAGAAATATCCTCACATGTATTAGCATCTACTGCACTGATGTTTTCTTTTTCTCTCATACTCTTAGAATGGATGCTCTCAACCTCACGTTTAGTGGAATCACACAGCTCACTTTTCATAACACTCTCACTCAGCTTGGCTATGTGGCTCTCATTCTCACATGGGTTGTAATGCACACTGTGTTCAAGATGACAAATAATAGAATTGTCACCATTCATCATGACCTTGTACTTAGCAGACAAACTGAACTCTTTTGTCCTCTCCTTGCGAAGAAGATGATACTCATGAAATTTGTCGGCTGAAATCCTGAGCATAACACGCCTCTTCATGTTCCATTTGAAAGAAATCCTTCCAACAACAGGACATATTTGAGCGTCAAACCTTCTGCTCCAGGGTTCTCCCAATAGTATGTGACAAGAATCAAGTGGTATAGGAGATACATCACAACGCACAATCTCAGTATGCTCTTTAAAAGTCATAGGAACATCAGCAGTGTGTGAAATCAGCAATGTGCCATATGATGAATGCAAGAGATATGGCACCGCACGGGCACATGTGGGTAGCTGCAACTTTTGTACAACTTCAACGCTGATCAAATTAATAGTAGAGTTACTATCAATGGTAATGGAAGCACATCGCTCACCAATCATCACACTATGGTGGAAAAGACCATCACCATCAAAAATACCGCGTTCTTCCTTCCAAAAAGTTCCACTACAACGCCAATTGTCAAAGAATTTGTAACTATACGTCTCCACATCATTTGTAACATCACCTGCCTCCATTTTCTGCATCACATCAACACTACTAGAAGACATTATTAGTACATTAGTGTACAAATCAAAATCAGTATGGTGGAAACTCTCACAGCTCACTCACAACTAATAAGAAAGGAGATCTTACCGTTCCAAAGTGAATAGAGATGATCTACCAAACGAAATCAAAAACTGATGCACTGATGTGATGAAGTGAATATCAAAGGTATAAAGAACGATCACAGGACACACAGGGTATTTATGGTGGAGCTGTAGGTATGGTATCCTAACTACACCGCAAACAAGTCCTAGTGCTGATCGTATGACATAGACCCACGGAAACACACACGGTGGAGATAAATGGGGCAACTACAACTATGAAAATGAGCTAAAAAAGTAAGGTATGTCGGAGGAATGCTCGTGTTGCAATGCACAAGGAGAGACGCTAGCAATGTCCCAACGAAACGGGCACAAGATTGCTAACTCAGCAGCCCGCAGAGCACTAAGCACGCTAGTCTCGTAGGATAGTTTTAGACACAAAGAAAGGCTTACTAAGGCTCACAAGGATAGGTACGCTGGACTCAATAAAAAAATAAACAAAAAAAAAATTTGACCTGAGAATTGGTCTCTGCCATGGCAGAAAAACGGTCTAAAATCCAGCCGCGGCAGGATGGCGGCAGAATTTTTTTTCTCGTACTAGCACAGACTGGTCTGTGGTAAGGCGACGGTTCGATTATTTTTTTTTCGGAAATTTTTTTTGTCACGCTGGAGCACAGACTTTTCTGCGGTCAGGCGTGAGGCAGCGAGCCGATTTTTTTATTCCGACTCGCCAAGTAGTACACAACTAGAACTCTTGACTTGGATCGGATCTGACTTGATGGTAGCGGAAAAAGATGGTGGAAAACAACTAGAACAACTAGAAAACAAATCTACGAAGAACAGATCTAGATCTAATCTAATAGAGGAACGCGACCATCAACTATTACTCGAATACGATGTAATCTAAGCTATGGCAACTCTTTTTGTGAGGCTTTTTCTGTATAGGATAAAAACACTCTCTAATCTATGGATAGATTGTGGATTGCTTACCGAGGCAACGAGAAATCTGATACCAAGATGATATTGCTCACCGAGTAAACCCAGCGCTCTGATACCAAGATGATATGGGGTGGCCCAATCTTCTCAGCAAGCTCTTGTCGATGGTGATGGTGGATGATAGATAACTAGTGCGTAGCTATGATCTCTCCCGCTCGATCCCTGATGCCAATGCAACAGCTCTCGAACCTTGTAGGATATTCACAACACCACACTCTTGCGCACGCAGCCGTGACCACGAACGGTAGTCTGCAATCTATTAATTCCCAATGGAACAACAGATCACACTTAATTATAGTTGGTAGATTCGAACACAGGGTAATTCCAGAGGTTTTATGAAAGAAACAACTCCAAAATATTTTAACATGGTATTAAAACCTAACTTATGACGGCTACGGAGGCTTATATGAGGGCTGGGGCGTCCTCCCCTCTAAACGGGCCTAAAAACAGTCATAACTTGGCCCAAACTGACTCGGTTCGACTCAAACTGATACATACCGACTCATATATGGGTTCGGCCCTATTGACACGCAGTCCAAACGTCGTGGAACACCTCAAACATGTAATTATTGGTGCACCATCTCTCTCTTGCTCATACGTGATTTCCTCATTGCCTCATAGTGCGCATGCCTCCCGCTCCTCCCTCGCGCACTTGTTGATATTGGAAATCAGCGCCTGTCCTTCTTGCTGCAACTCTCCTCCTCCTCGCGCAATGCTTGTGTTATCAATAAACCTGATCATACAAAGATGCATAGACTTAGGTAATATAAAGTTCTCATTAAATAAAACATCAGGTTCAATTAGGAATAAATTCACCTAATAGTCATTATTGATTTGACTCAATATTTCCTTCCAGTTCAGGCAGTCAGAATCATCATAATCCATGTATATATCCTCATCACCTATCTATCCTCTTTTCTGTTGTAATCTCTATGCTTTGTCATCTCGCGGCGCTGCCATGGAGGTCAGATGTGGGCACACGATCAGCTCGAACTTAGGTACTTTCAATAGAGAAAATTTGTTGGAATAGGCAGTACTAGCCGAGGCAGAGCGATCAGTATGTTTTTTGGTGCACAATCGGCTCGAAAAGTTGTTGGACTGTTACCCATTTCAGTAAAGTACAAAGATATTGTCATGTGAGGTTTAGTTCGGTTAACTAAAGTATAGAGATGTAGTATTTGGTCTATCAGAAAAGGGAGGCGAGGAACGGAGTTCTTTTTCTCGCCTTTGATTTGGTGAATGTAGGAGGAGTAAGAGCATCTCTAGCAGACCCGTCAAAAACACGAAACCCTTATAACTCCAGCGAGTTTACAGTTTTGGGCCCAATTTTTAGCTAGAATAGACCACGTATACAAGGGTCGGCCCATAAAATTTTTAAGAGGCCAGTAAATCGGCCCGTCTAGTCCGTATACAAGTATCAAGTGGTCAGTTTACAATAAAGGAATTCGAAAGCTCCAAGCTAAAAATCATAGCTATCGGGGTTTCCTCGTGTGATACAGGTCGAGATAAGGTTCAGTCCCACCGCCCCCTCCATTGGTCCGCCGCACTCTGCCCACCAAATTGAGCATCGCTGACGAGCAATTACCTACGCGTCGCAGCAGATCCAGCACCCCACCGCACCCATGTATCGTCCTAGAAGCTCCGGCGTAGCGGGGGTCGGCCATCCGAGCCGCTACGAGGCCTCCAGATCGCGCGGCGCGTACGACTCTGACGAGGAGGAGCGTCGGCGTTGCATTCACGCAGATGGCGCGCGCAAACACGTCGCCCTCCACTACCTCAACCGCGGAGAGGAAATGCCACAGAAGCTCCGCCGCCGCGAGCTGGAGGAGTTCGAGGCGTGGCGTGAGGGCTCAGTGTTGATGTAGAGCTCGTTGGGGAACCCCAAGAGGAAGGTATGATGAGCACAACAGCAAGTTTCCCTCAGTTATGAAACCAAGGTTTAATCGAACCAGTAGGAGCAAGGAAACACCCCAAAGGTGTTGCTAGCTGAGCCTTGGCAGGGCGCACTACCGGTGATAGTAGCAACGTGGAGACCTGCACAACACAATCACAGAACTTTGTCCCCAACTTGCGATGAGGTTGTCAATCTCACCGGTTTTGCTGAAAACAATGGATTAAACGTATCGAATGGAATGAAGTAATAGTTTGCAGAAAGTAAACACAAAGCAGTAAATAGCTTGTAGATTGTATGTCAAACAAAGGATCGGGATCCATAGTTCACTAGAGGTGGCTCTCCTTAAGATAGATAACATGCTAGGTGAACAAATTACAGCGGGGCAATTCACAAACATCGAGAAAGCAATACATGCATATACTAATCATCTTGACTCCTTTGGAACTTGATTGGGCATTACATCATTATACATAGACCGCCATCCAACTGCATCTATGACTAATAATTCACCTTCAGGTTATCATCTGAACCCCCTCCAGTATTAAGTTGCAAGCAACAAATTATTGCTTTACGAATTGCGTGTAATGTAAACAATACGATTGTTATATGAACAAAGGATTGTTGTTTTCTCCCTAGTAGCAACAACACATCTAGTACCTTAGAGATTTCTGTCACTTCCCCAGATTACCAGAGGCATGAACCCACTATCGAGCATAAATACTAACTCTTGGAGTTGCTAGCATCTACTTTGCCAAGATAGCTACTAACAACGGAAAGCATGCAATATCACAAATAACAAAGACATGATAGAATCAATAATCAATCTGAAATAGTATCTCAATATTCATCGGATCCCCGCAAACACAACATGCAGAATTACAAATAGATGATCTTGATCATGAACGGAGCTCACAAGATCTAAACATGAAAGCACGAAGGAGGAGAACCAGCCATCTAGCTACTACATAGACCCGTAGTCCAGAGATGAACTACTCACGCATCACACCAGAGGCTTGCATGATGATGAAGAAGGCCTCCAGGGTGAATTCCCCTCTCCGGCAGGGTGTCGGGAAGAGCTTCAGATCCCTCCCGATCTAGGGACAGAGACGACGGCGGCTACAGACTTTTTCGTGGATTTTTTGATCGGGTACTTAGGGTTTTCGTCCCGAGTGCATCTTATAGGCGGAAGGAGAGGCCGAGGGGGTGCTGGGGTCGGCCAGACCACCCACTGGCGCGGGCCAGGCCTGGCCGCGCGGCCAGGTGGTGTGGCCGACCCCCAGCCCTTCTCCGTCTTGTATTCTGGCATCTGATGTCTTCCGGAAAAATAGGCACTTTGGATTTTGTCCCGTCCAATTCCGAGAATATTCATTTTCTAAGTTTCCTAGAACCAAAAACAGCAGAAAATAGGCAGCTGGCACTGTGGCTCTTGTTAATAGGTTAGTCCAAGAAATCATATGAAAAGTACTCCAAAGTGTGGACAAAACACAAGAAAGTAGATAAAACGAAGAATGGAACATCAAATATTATAGACACATTTGCAATGTATCATGGCGCCATGAGGGGCAGGGGAGCTCCAGCGGATCTCACGCTCGTCTGCCGCCGCCGAAGCCGGAGGTGGAGGAGGAGGAGATCCCGCCTGTGCCCGGCCACGTCATCACCACCAAGGACTTCGTCGATGACGACGCCTTCAAGCGCTGGACCGAGGTCCTCCTTGAGCGCAACACCGCCGACGAGGAGGAGCGCCGGGTGCGCTCGCCAGGACGAGGAGATCGACGAGCTCCTCCTGGAGCAGGGGATGACCAGCGAGCGTGGCGTCCTGGAGAAGAAGGGCGAGTGGGACCTGGAGCGTGCGGTCTAGGCGGAGAAGGCCATTGACCTCGTATCCGACGACGAGTGAACCTCGACGCCGACACCGTCGCCGCCGCACCCTGAGGCTCCCCGGTGAGCCATTTTTGGGGGAAAGGGTTAGGGTTTAGGGCGGCGACGATGGTAGATCCCCTCCTAGTAAATATTGGGCGACTTTTGTATATATGATTACAACGAACTCCGTATGAACTCGATGAATCTCCTACGAATGTTTAGATTTCTATGTTTTATGGTTTGCATTTAGTTTGCATTTAGTGTATCTGTTCTGCGCATCATGTTTTTGGAGCTAAAACGGCCAAAAACTCGACCCTTATATTCGTTATAAGGGGTGGACGGATAAGGGGTCTACTATAAATGCTCTAAGAAGGGGACAAATATTGGCTGGAAGATTGGGTCACTCTCCCTTTTCTCCATGCTTTTTGTTGAGATACAGTGAAGTGATACACTAAATTTTGCTGAGAGAAGTTTGAGTGGGTAACTTACTAATAGAGTTGTAAATATTAGTTCATGAACACTAACATTGGTTGCTAGATGATGTGGATGCATTATATTTAGAGGGACTTGTACATGCTCCGGTTCTTCTCTGACATGCTCTAGTTCTTCTCTGACTTCTTCTTTTCCACTCTTCTAATCTGCCTTCTTCTTTCTAAACTCCTAACTACTCTCTCCCTTTTCCTTCTCTGAAATTAATCAATGCAATGATAAATTTCAATACAAAACTGATACTCATCCCACACATAACACATTCAGAAAAAAAAGAGCAACGGAAGCAACCTTGCATTGCCCGGCCATGGAGCACAAGCAACCTTGCATTCCCTACCCCTCCACCGCACCGCTCGGCGAGATGAAGTAGGTGCAGGGGATCGTCCCGTGCTCTCCATCGATACCTCCTGCTTCGACATCCTGCCGCAGCCACGGTAGTTGCTGCAGCCGCCGCTGCCGCCGGGTAGTTCCTGAAGTCGCCGTCGACATCGGGTACTTCCTGCAGTCGCCTTCGAGCCGTTCACTGAGAGGTGGGGAAATCTGGTCAACACGACACGATCCGCGACGTGGTATTTCCTGGACTAAATCGCAAAATCACAGCTCGACTCGATTGATTTCGTCAAAAAAGGTCAAATTTGCTCGATTTCATTTGAATTGGACTAGTTTGCACCCAGTGTACAAGTTGTGGGACTACTTTTATCCACTTTGCAAGATGTGGAACTATTTCGCACCCCAGGAACAAGTTGTGGGACTAAATGTGTAATTAGCTCTGCATGGTTACTCCGGAACTAGTCCTAGTACGGAGTACGTAGCTCAGATAAGGGCGCCGTATCAGCGAGTACGATATCCATGCTTAGCTAAAGCAGCAAAGTTGGCGCCTGCAGAGAAGCCGTGCGAGACCGATCGCCGTAGCCACCGACCCCGCCACATGGCCGGCAGGCGCGCACGTACGCACGGTCTCGCAGGAAAAGGTGTGTCGGCCAGAGAACTGCGACAGCAAACCGATGCGGTGCCCACGCCCGCACTCTCCCGTCAATTATATCCCACTGCCGTTGGTTCAGCCAAGAGACCTCAGGCCGGTAGATTCTAGAGTCTAAGTTACTATGGGATTATTAGTCTAAGTTATTATGTGCATGTTACTAGTCTAAGTTACTATGTACTATGACCTGTCTAAGACTAAAAAATGAGAAAGCCCTGATAATATCAAACAATATAAAAAAGCTCTTAGGACTAATGATTTCAGGTGTGGTATCATACAAAGTCTTATTTATTGTAATATGGATTCATTTTATTTTTAAATATGTGATGTTATGATAACATAACTAGTTAGGACTTTCTAATGGGATGTATCTTAGCATGTTTTCACACGAGCTACTACTACGTATTCAAACTTAAGAAACAACTATCACAATAGGTGTAGTACTCATCTGTCCCGGTTTAAAGGGTCTAAACGTATATCTAGGTCGTTAATTTAAATAATAAATATTAATTATTTAACACAAAAATTATATCATTAGGAAATTTAGATGTTATACTTTCTAATGGTATAATATTTATGTAAAATAATTTATATTTTATTTGTCAAATAATCAACATAGGTTTACGCATAGACCCTTTAAACCGGGACGGGGAAGTATCTTAGATGGTGTTTTTTTAGAGATATTGCATTTAATGATTTTATGCTCATGCATATGTATGATTGGACTAGCCAAGTTTTGTTGTCTATGACAGCGTGCAAGTGTTGTATCTTAGGCCTTTCACAATTGACCATTTCTTAGCGCGCTATTATAGGTACTGACATATTGTAAGAAACGGTTGCTCCAATAGGTTGTTTCTTAAAGGTGTATCTTATGCATTCAGCATTTAATGCTTTGGCTCATGCATGCATAGGATTGAGCTAGCCAATTTTTCTGCCTATGGTTGCGTGCAAGAGGTTTAGCTATGATACAACATCACTCACTTTCATCATTAACTATGGTGTCACATAAGCAAATTGCCTATGATATAGAGCTAAGATACACCCATTGTGAACAAGGACCATCTCTCTTATTTAAGTGACATCCATATAAGCAAAATACATATAATACCGTGCTAAGAAACACTTATGTGAAAGGTTTTACCACAAGACTCATTTTTATTATTTAATTGCATATCATATCATTTAAATGTTTAGTTGGCAATACATGTACGAATATATTACTTTCCAAATTACTCTAGCTATGACTAGACAATCGATGTCCGGGCGCCCGCGCCCGCGCCCGCGCGCGGGGGAGAGCCCACCTGCGTGCATGTCGGCAGTAGCAGCGCATCACGGAATGATGATGGGCAAGCTTTTTGTTTGCTCATCTCGAAATATGCCGTCGTCTCGTGGCCGTGGGAGCGACGACTCGTACCTACCTGTGCTTGCACACTCTTGGCGATTCGAGCCGCACACACACTTCCAGCTGCCCAAACCTCAAACGAGGAACATAACTCCACTCACTAGGTAAGGGGGTAATCATGATTTGAAGCCACGGAAATTCCACACCTAGTACTACGTACTCCCTCCATTTTAAAATATAAGATGTTTTAGTTTTGTAAAAGCAGTGTATCTCTTTTAGTATCTAGGTTTATCTAGATTTGGAATGAATCTAGACACTAAAAGTATTCTAAATACACTTCATTTACAAAGTTAAAACATCTTATATTTTAAGACAGAGAGAGTATTTAGTACTACAAGCTGTTTCGCTTTCATACATGGCGAGAAAAGACCCACGAATCTGAAACCAACCGGACACAGAATAGGGAGGAAACCGGAGGAGCAAAGATAAACGGGCCACTATACTCGTAGTGCTCTTCCTTTTTTTGCGCGTGTACACGCTTCAAAGCGACTTCCTTCATTATGAAGTCATCGGGTAGAGTACAGTTCATCTCCATCAATCACACCAGCGCCAGCATAAGTAGTACTGTATGCAGTCTAGCCAGTATGAGTACGGAGCATATGCGCCAATCGATCCATAACAAAACGACGCGGTACTGCCCAATGACAATGGTTGATTGGTACGGCCGGATTGATTGGCAAACGGTGACTATTCCATCAGGGTGGGCAGATAAAATAGATGCAACAAACCTCTTGTTTAGGGCATCTTTAGCCAAACCCCAATATTTAGAGGAGTGAAACTGAAATTGCTCCTGTCGTTTAGAGGAATAAAATTGCTAGTACTTTTAAAGAAAAACAGTTTCTAAACGAACTCTTAAACTTAGAGGAGTAAAACACAAATTGAACCGAATTTGAGCATCCACTAGTTCATAAAACTAAATTTGTACAAACTACAACCAAAACAGAAATTTGTACAAACTACAACCATCAGTGTTGTCGGTGGAGCTTAATCGTCCCACTCAAAGGAGGAGGAATTGGCGAGCTCTATGACCATCGGTGTTGTCGACATGCTGGCACCGCCGGCGACCTCCGTCATCTTTGCTGGTGCTGCTGTCGACAAGCCCGCATCATCAACTACCTTCTACTTCGACGCCGCGTCCAAAATCCTCTTCGCCGCGGCGTACTCCTCGAGTCGGCGCTGCTCCTCATCAACGAGGTCTGGGTTGAGCTCCGCGGCACTCCGCCTCGAGACGCTCTCGGGCCTCCCGGTCGACCAGCTCAATGGATCTCTTTAGTCCACGCGTTCAACAATTCACGTCCTATTTACAGGAACGGAGGGAGTACTTTTATGGTTAGATATTCCATACTTTCACATTAAAAATGCTAGTTGGTGATAATCATGATCCTCCCACAAAATATCCATCGAGTCCATGAATCAATTTGTGTCGGCGTACTATACTAGTAGTAGACAAGACCCAATACATGTACTTCTCGGGAAATACAGGTCATGGAGGCGTGGTTATTTCTTACTACAAAATTCTTCCCCCTCCTCCAAATAACATGCATATGAAACACCATTATAAGCTTAATGGTACTAGTGGAATGATCCTATGATGGATGCCATGTGTTGAATGTAAGATAAAACGGGTATCTGGTCTACCCTCTATTCCTCTACACTTTTACGTGGTGCCGCTCACAATTGCAATTTTAGGCTAGAGGGTAGGGACCTACTTATACTGTAATTTCCAGAGTCCACTCCAATTACAGATAAGCTTCCAATTTGTTTCAAGTGTCTAGATAAAATTATCAACCACGATATAATCTATCTGTTAATTGGATACTATTTATACATGTCCCAGGACGCACATATGTGAGCTACGCGCCATAATCAAATCAAATTCTGACTGATTACGTAGGTCGACATCAGACTGTAATCTGATCAATAACCTAGTCCCTTCCAATTAATATTGTGCCCAGGCAAAAATTTCCCGCATACAAATATATACACTGTATTCCAATATTAATCAACCAGTTTCCTTAAGCTCATACTTAAGTACACTTCCAGCAAGCATATATTCCATGCTAATTTAAGCACAGCAATTCCATGTAAACACACGTGTCATATTTCCATAACGAGGTAGCGAAATAAATGAAGTTCTAAAATAATTTGAATATATATAGATGCAGGACATATTTCCTACATCTCCCACTTGTCCAAAACGATTATTCAAATTTCCGTAAACCCATAGCCTTAACATGCTTACCAAACACCCCCTGACTAAGAGGCTTAGTCAAGTGATCAGTAATCATATCAACACTAGGTCAAAAATCTAAACATACTAATTTAACTCTATTAATAACGTCACGTATATAATGGTATCTTCTCTCAATATGTTTACTCTTGCTGTGAAACCTGGGATCTCTGGAAACCTTGAGTGCCGCCTAATTATCATAATACACAATAACTGGCTTGTTTACACTGTCCACAATCTTCAGAGTTGAAAGAAATTCCTTCAGCCACACAGCTTCTTTAACTGCTTCAGATGCTGCTATACATTTTGCCTCCATAGAAGATAGTGCCACAGAGTCTTGTTTCTTGCTCCTCCAAGAAATTGCACCACCAGCTAAAGTAAAAAGATAACTAGAAGTAGACTTTCGGTTGTCCAGATCTCCCTGCCAATCAGCATCAGTATAACCCTGCAATTGAAGATTTCGTCCATTAAAACAGAGAGAATAATCCATTGTAGCCTTAACATATCTTCGAGCATGTTTGATTTGCTTCCAATGCTCATCACCCGGGTTCTTTTGATATCTACTCAACATTCCTACGACATGACATAAATCTGGACGTGTAAACAACATGGCATACATCAAGGATCTCAAAGCGGAAGCATATGGTACATTTTCCATTTTCTTCCTTTCCTCATGAGTTTTAGGACACATTTCCTCACTAAGTTTAATTCCTGGTACCAAAGGTACAAATGCAGGTCTGCCGTTTTCCATAGAGAATCGTTTAAGTATTGTTTTCAAATAAGCTTTTTGTGATAAACCCAAAATTCTTTTATTCCGATCTCTAAGAATTTCCACTCCTAGGATCTCTAAGAATTTCCACTCCTAGAACATAGGAAGCATTTCCCATATCTTTCATGTCAAATTTAGAAGACAGCCACATTTTAACTTCTAGTAGCATTTCCTTATTGTTAGAAGCAATAAGTATATCATCTACATATAGTGATAAGAGTGTAAAATTTCCTCCCACTATCTTAAAATAAATGCAATGATCTCCTTCCATCAATGAAAACCCATATGATGTTATAGAATTGTCAAATAAAATATTCCACTGCCTAGAAGCTTGTTTAAGACCATAGATAGATTTGTTCGGTTTACAGACCTTTCCCTGATTTCCCTTTTCAATAAAACCATCAGGTTGAGACATATAAATCTCTTCCTCCAAATGACCATTCAAAAATGCAGTTTTAACATCCATTTGATGGAGTTCCAAGTCAAAATAGGCAGTCAATGCACCAATGATACGAATAGAAGTAAACTTTACAACAGGTGAAAAAGTTTCCACAAAGTCAATTTCTTGCCTTTGTGTGTACCCTTTAGCAACAAGTCTCGCTTTATATTTTTCCACACAACCAGATCCATTTAACTTCCTTTTAAATATCTATTTAGATCCAATGGGCTTACGGTTATTAGGTAAATCAACTAATTCACAAACCTTATTTCTTTCCATGGAGTCTAGTTCCTCACGCATAGCTTCCATCCATAATTTAGACTTGGAACAAGACATGGCATGTTTAAAAGATTTTGGTTCTTCCTCTAAACTAGAAGTTTTAGAGTGTACTTCCCCCAAAAATACAAAGTAATCATCAAGGTACAATGAAGCAGATACTTTCCTCCCACTTCTCCTAGGTATGCTAGTTGACGGAGTTTCGATGGTAGTTTGATTTTCCTGATTACTAGAACCAGTTTCTGCATTTTCCATATTAATATCTAACGGGGCTACTAGCAATTCCACTCTCGCACGTTTAGCCCGGCGAGGCGTATCCCGATCCAAAAACACAGCATCTCTACTTTCCATTAACTTTTTCTTTTCTAGATCATAAAATCTATATCCTTTTGAACCAGAGGCATACCCAATAAATATTCCTGGAAATGACTTAGGTTCCAGTTTAGTTCTTAATTGACTAGGTACTCTAATTTGTGCATTACATCCCCACACTGCTAAATTCAACAATGAAGGTTTCCTCCCTTTCCATAATTCATAAGGAGTTGAGCTAACAGACTTTGAAGGCGAATGATTAAGCAAGTAAACAGCAGTATGCAGAGCCTCTCCCCAAAAAGACAAAGGAAGATCAGAGTATGCCATCATAGACCTAACCATGTCCATTAAAGTTCTATTCCTCCTTTCAACCACACCATTTTGCTGAGGAGTATAAGGTAAAGTATAATGATGAACAATTCTATTTTCCTTGCAAAAATCATCTAAAATTCCTGATGTGTATTCACCACCACGATCAGTTGTAAGTACCTTAATCTTCTTATTTAATTGATTCTCTACTTCAGCTTTGAATGTCTTGAACATGTCAAAACCTTCCGACTTATGCTTGATGAGATAAATATAACCATATCTTGAGTAATCATCTATAAATGAAATGAAGTAGAGTTTCTGTCCTAATGTAGGTGTAGACATTTCCCCACAAATATCCGAATGGATTATATCAAGTGGTTCACTTGACCTTGACGCCTTTGGAAAGGTGCCCTAGTCATTTTTCCTACGACACAAGCCTCCCAAATGCCATAGTCTTCCCATTTGAATTTTAAAATTCCTGAACTAATTAGCCTTTTGATTCTATTCTTTGAGATATGCCCCAATCGGAAATGCCAAAGGTATGACTCAAAACAGTTATTATCACCATTTATATTCCTCACTACCGAGTTATGTTCAGTGACCATGCAATACATGCTTTCAATATCGACAAAATCCTCAATATAATATAGACCATCAAATCTATTTCCTGATTGAGCTAAACTTCCGTTCATTAGTATTTTAACTTTCCCATCTCCAAACAAAACCTTGAAACCAATTGATTCTAGCCTAGAAACAGAGATTAGATTCTTCCTCATATTTGGTGAGTAGACCGTGTCTTTCAAAATTAGCTTTCCTCCACTAGGAAGTTTAAGAGTAAAGTCACCTACTCCTAATATATTAGCTTTAGCAGTAGTTCCTAGATAAATAAATCTAGTTCCCTTTTCAATTGGTTTTAAAAACAAGAAGCCGGATCTATTCCTTGCAATATGCGAAGTGGAACCAGAATCTACTACCCAATGATGATGCTTGTCATGTTGCTTGTCACGCTGCTTGTCCTGATTTGGTCTCTTGTGCTTCTCATAATGATTGGATGGTTTCCTCCTCTTCTTGCAATCAACACGAAAATGCCCATAATCACCACAGTTGTGACACTTGAAATATTTCTTGTCAAAATCTTGATTTGAACCTCTTCTATCATCACTATCCCAATCTCTCTTCCTATTTATTTTGTCCCTCAAGTCTCCTGTAGAATTCCTTTTGTTCTAGTTTCTTCTATCTTCACCAAGGTTTAGCTCATTATGGTGTGAGTGTCGCTCCTTCCCTTGCGAAGATTTTATGTCTTCTTCCATGAGCAAATGATGTCTCAATGAGCGCATGTTAAGAGTTATCTCAGAATGACAGAAAGAAATCTTGAATTATTCCCAAGAGTGCGGTAGAGAATTAAGTGCCACCATTGCTAGTACTTGCTCAGGGAAAGGGTAGCCACCAATACGCAATTCCTCATTAAGCACAGATAATTTGTTTAGATGCTCATTTACATAAACACTATCCGTCATCTTTGCTATCAAAAATTTGTTGAAAAAGCTAAGAACTTTGATTAAAGAAACTTCACCAAAATCATCCTCTAGTCTCCTCATAATCCTGTAGGACACCTTCTCAGATTCATACTCAGTAGCTAATGCATCTGACATAGAACCAAGTGAAAGGGCATGTATGCCCCCATGTGTGGTTTTGGTAATTAATGACAATCCCTATGGACTAATGTGCAAATTGAGTTTCACTTGTAGGTTTGTCCATTGGCATCGCTTGGACCATGTGTTGGTTTCAAGGATGAAAAAGAAGAAGCATCGTCCAAGGGCTTTGTGCCTATTGGAATCAAGTAGAAGAAGAAGATCAAGTATGTCTTGAAGAAGAAGAAGAAGATGGAGTTCCTCATGGCTTTCTTCAAGACATCATCATCAAGATTTGCTGTGCAAGCTCAAGAGAATGATGAAGACAAGTTCGAAGAAGATGCTTCCCCATGGTGTATGGGGGAGCATGTCTCAAGACTTCATCAAGCAAGTGCAAACAAGTGCAATCAAGAAAGGTGTTCCATCTTGAAGGTGACAAGATCGTCTACATCAAGCTCAAGTGGGATGCTCAAGGCAAAGGTATGGTCTTGATAGGGTTTCCTTTTTACCGGTCTCTTGTAGTGTTCTTGTAGTGTTGGGAGACCGGGTTTAGGATAGATAACCATTCTATCAAGAGGGGCTCTCGAGTGGGTGACTCGTTCGTATCTTTCGAAGAGAACTCAAACCTTTGCATACATAGCATCATCTTTCTTGGTTGTTGTTTGGTTCTTGTCCATGTGAGGATCTAGAGCTTGTGGTTATTTTCATAACAAGCTCTAGTTCATCAAAAACGGATTTCCCTTGCATATCTTATTGTGTTTTTGATCTTGCGGGTTTTTCCGGCTCCACACCTTGGGAGGTATCTCACATATATATTCATGCTATATTCTACACGTCGTTATCTTTCCAACAAAATTAGTTTCATCTCGTTTGGAGTTTGGATGCAAAAGTTGTGGCAGTTCTGGTTCTGAAGTTTTTGCCTGACCGGTAGTTCCGGTGGGCCACCGGTAGTACCGACCAGACGCCGGAAGTACCGCTCGGGCAGAAATGCCGCCGGTAGTACCGGTGTTAATTCCGGCCCAACTTCCGGCAGCCCAAATTTTGGTTCAGTACCCTCTCTGCCTGGTTAGCGCTATTTGACGGAACTTGGATCGGATTTTCAGGCGGTAGTACCGCTAGGATATTCTTGCCACCGGTAGTTCCGGCGAAGCAGCAGTAGTTCCGGCCAAGCTCGCGTTTTTGATCTTTGCCTCACTGTTTTCTGACCATTGGCTCGGTGCCACCGGTAGTACCGGCCACCCACCGGTACTACCGGCCGTGCACGAATCTGTGAGTAACGGGCAGATCGGGGAGCCCTTTAAAATGAGCTCCCCTTTCCCCTTCGGCCCTAACACTTGTTCTTCTTGGTTTTTGGCTTTCTCTCTCCTCCATTGTTGACCTTGAAGAGCTTGCCCTCTCCCCTTCTCCCTCCTATGATTCTTGCATCTGTTTGAGGGATTTGAGAGAGGAGATCTAGATCTACAAGCCCCACCAAGCAAAATCCCTTCTTTGTGAAGGAATCCTTGGGATCTAGATCTTGGAGAGTTTTGTGTTCTCCTCTTGTGTTCTTCCTCCCTTATTCCCCCAATAGCTTTTGTAGCTTTGGTGGAATTTGAAAGAGAAGGACTTGCCTCTTGCATTTGGTGCATAGGTTTGAGTTCTCCTCGGAGATTCGGTGAGTTCAATCCCTTGGGATTGTTTCTCTTGGGTTCTTGGAACCCTAGACAGTTGTGTGGTTGGATAGTTGACCTTTTGTGGTCTTGTAGCCTTTTGTGGCCTTGTTGCCTTTTGTGGCATTGTTCTTGGGGCTCCAATTGAGTTGTGGAGGTTCCCCAAGCTTGTTGGTCTTTTGTGGCATTTTAGAGCCTTTGTGGCGTTTCTTGGGAGCCCTCCAATTGAGTTGTGGAGATTGCCCCAAGCCTTGTACGGGTTCGGTGACCGCCCTCAAGTGTCCCATAGTGGAACGTGAGTAGGCCTTTGTGGTGAGCTCACGGGAGAATATGGTGAGCCTTTTGTGGCGTCGGTGAGTTGCGTGGCTTCGCATCCTTGGTGAGGCCTTGTGTGGCGTTGGGTGAGCATCGAGCCACCACACCTCGAGGTGAGCCATTTGTGGCGTTCGAAGTTCATTGCGCCCCCGCACCTCTCCAACGGAGACGTAGCTTCTTTGGAAGTGAACTTCGGGAAACAAATTATCGTCTCCGCGTCCATCGGTTATCTCTCAACCGAGCCCTTTACCCATGCAATTTACATTGTGATAGCCTTCGTGCTTGAAGTACTATATCTTGCTATCACCTTGTTGCCAGTCTTGCTTAGCATAGGTTGTTGGTGCACTTAGTGAAACTAGTGGATATAGGTTTTGGCTTGATAAATTAAACATTAAGTTTTATTCCGCATTTGACCGTAATAATTTTAAAACGCCTATTCACCCGCCCCCTCTAGGGGACGTCCATTTCCCTTTCACCAAGTATATAAACTCTAGCCTTTTTATTATCAGTAGTCCACTCCTTCATCTCTTCTTCATAATTATCAGTTTCCTGTTCCAAAGCATCCACAGATGGTTCGTTAGGCTCGGGTGTCATCACAACATAGTTTATGTTTTCAGCTGTGAGTAAAAACATGATCTTCCTCTTCCAAATAGTGAAATTTGATCCATCTAATTTGTATGATCTCAGCAATTCAGCAAACACACTATTAGAGGCCATTGGAGAGTATTTACCAAAGCAAACTTCAGATCAGAAGTTGTCCTTTTGATGCAACATTAGTAGGCTAGCAGGATGTCCGGGCGTGACCTACTGATTCCAAGCGTGAAGCTTGTGGCGAGGAGATCGAGGCCTTGTGGAGTAAATCGGCGAGGTCGTCGGCGCTTCCTCTACCTAGGAGAGCTTCACGACCAAGGATTGAGGGAGCTTCGAGGCGGGCTGGAGCTTCAAGGCGGAGTGGCAGGAGGCGAGCTAGGGCATCGGGGCGCTGATGCGGCTTGAGGGCGTCGGGGCGCTGGTGGCGTCGGAGCGGGACTACGGGGCGCAGGAGATGAGGCGAACTCAATGGGGATTGACGAGGCGGCGGAGCGTTCCCGCGATACAGAGATCGATCTGTCACAAATCGAACTCGGTTGGGACGGGGGCGGTGGACTCGGCGTGATTGCGGGCTTCCTCTCGTCGAGATGTGGGCTTCAATGCGCGACAGACGGGCTGTTGCAGAGGTGCAGCGGATTCGATCTCAGATCGGAGACGATCTCACGAACAAAACTAACCGTACTCGATTCCGGTTAATCGCCGTTAAGCTAAACTGCGCTCTGATACCAATCTTTATATATACTATTAAAAAGAAGTTGGTGTTCGTAGGTCGCATTTTGCACTTTGGTATCAAATATTAAAACAATCCGGACCCTTCAATTGTCACACACGTTTGATCAGAAGGATCCGCTTGATAATTACTCACCGATGCCACTGCGCAAAACACGCTGGAAATCCCCCTTCGCCCCCTCGGCCTCTCCCTCTGCACCGCCGCCGCCCGTCCAATGCCACCTCCTTCCCTATGGCCGACTCCTCTTTTCCCCGGCCACACCCTCACATTCGGCGGCTCCGTCTTGTGCATCTCCCAACCTCCACCGTCCTCTCTCTTCACGATGTTTGACCGTCCTCTCTTTCCTTGTTTTCTTCCTAGGTCCGCAAAAAAGAGGGCGCATCGCTCGTTCTCTACCTCGCTCGATCTGGACGAAAAATCCCGTAGTGTTTGTTCTCTATCTGGTACAACTCCCAATTCCTTTGCATCACCGTCATCCACATCTGCGTCTGGCCCTCTTATCCTATCTCTCTCCCCGCAAACCATGGTCTTCCACATCTCGCCGCCACCCATGGATCTCCGGCGAGAGGGCGAGAGGTGCCGCATCCGGCATCTAGCCAGAGGAATGGAACTGCGCGCGGAATATGCCCTCTTCCCGAGATCCGCGTCGTCCCATGGCTGAGCGCCCCTCTCTGCGACGCCCCTAATTTAGCCTTGTCACGAGCTGCACCGGCGGACGCGTGGTCTGGGAGGACAACGTCGTGGTCGTAGGAGGGTGCGCCGTGGAGCTCGACACCGGGTGCAGCCTCGTGAGAGTAAAAGGAGGTGGCTGCATCTTGAATCGCGCCATCCTCGCCATGGAGGAAACCACCGGATCCAATCACCGGTGACTTGCCCCATCGCCGGACACATCCATGGCGAGGTCTGTCCTTTGATTTTTTTCCTATATGAGGTAACTGATTTGATAATGAATTATTGTTTGAAAGCAGCTCCCTCTTTACAAATTCAATTTGGTCCATGTTTAATGGGGAAAAGGTATCAATTACTGCGTAACTGCCTCTGTTCCTTCGTCATCACCGATTCCCAAACTTTGTCTCTTGGACATGACTCTACTGAGGAGGCAGAAGATGCTCCGTAATGTACTAACCATACTAATCTTAACACTGAGGCTGAGAAACTAGAAAGTGCAGGAGGTATCTGGATGGTTCTAATGGTGATACTGAAGTTAGTTACATACGAAGATGGCTCTGCAGTTTCTGAATCCTCGGTCCTAGCCACTAAGACACGGGCAGTGGGGACAGTATATAAACCCATCGGCTTATCTGATTTGGACAGTCATGTCTCTAAAGCTTCATGAGAAACTGATGTTAATGGGAGTGATTTGGCCAACTCGGTCGTCCTGCATGATCGCTACAAAGAAAAAATCACCTGATCGAGCCAGAGTCCTGATCCAGCTCAGTATTTTGCCTGAGTGGCCTCCCGGTAATAAAGCTTCCAATCGATTGATCGATTGATTGTGATCCAAAGACACGCATGATGAGGCATCACAAGGGAGGTCGACGACCAAGGAATGAGGTCTGCAGCTAGCAGGTAGGGGCGCAGCAGGCGAGAAAGCAGGGAAGCCTCCTCATATTTTGCATAAAGCACCCTCACGTTCCTTCTCTCTCGGATCGGGACCGGTCCCCAAACTCGACGAGCTAGGATAAGGGGTGCCGGCGGAGGTGGCCGTGCTCCGCCCCAACGCGTCACCTGAGCTCTCATGTCTCGCTCCTCAAGCAGAACCAGCAGTGGTGGATCCATCTAGGACGAGGATGGGAGCCACCAATCGCTCAACAAGGGATGCTTCAGATTTGGGATCGAGGGCCTCGTAGGGAGCAGGGCTTGGTCGTCTCCGGTGCCGACCTGGAGGAGGTGGTCGAGGTAAGGGAGGTGGAGGAAAGCCGTGGCGAAGACAGCCCAGGAGCGGAGGAGCTCCACCGCATCCGCATCTGCATCTGACAACATCCGCGGCAGTGGTTCATGGTGCCCGTTCTGTGCATGTTGTTAGTCATTTTTTTGCAATATCAGATCTCGATCCTGATTTGTGTTCTTGGTTTCTTTCGGTCTGGTCATATCCCTTGAGTTCGATCCTGATCTGCAACTAATTCGTGGCTGATATATAAAACTTTGTTCAATTATCGGACTGCTCTATGGAATTGTAAAAATCCCGTCGATACCGTCACAATTCTCCCACGAGTCATTGCTACTCCAGTGTATATATATGTATCTCCGTTGATACATCAATTTATTTGTATGAATCGTGATGTCAGATTTTTTTGTACTACGATTTTTGATATCAGACTTTCTCGATATGGGTATGAAATTGGTGTATTCCTCTTGAAGTTGAATCATTCATAAAACAGACGAATCAAAAAAAAAAAGTGAATGCATATGTTGAATGTTGTTTGGATAATGTTGTGCAAAGATGCCTGGGAGTAAATGTTGAGAAGACGAGAGAGGACTATGGAGGGGCTTTGTCTAAATATGTAGATGGCAAGCGGGCATCTTTTTGCAAATTTCGGATGGTTCGGTCATGTTTCATCTCGGCAGTACATTTCACATCCAATGCTCTACGTGTGGGTTTTCAAGTTTTCACTGAAGATGGGTTTTCATTGGATACTTTCTCGAAAGAAAGCCGCTACTCTGCCCAGTTCCACCATCGATGTGCTTTCCGGTGCGCAACGCCCTAGGCCGACGCCTTCCTCTATGGCCTCCCCATGGCCGCGCACCTTGTTGCCGTTGCTAGAATTTATTTCAAAAGTTTCCACTTCAAAATTATACAAGCATTTGAACACGTCGTAGTAAAAGTTGAACAAATTGAGAAATATTAGTGCAACAAAGGAAATGACTGTTGTTGGAAAATTAGAAAATTACTTCCTCAAATTCTTCAATAATACAGCATAGAATACCAAAACGGCATATTCACTGCTGTTATAAAACACAAGTATAACAGTAGTATTAACTACTCCCTCCATTTCAAAGTATAAGATGTTTTAGTTTTGTGAAAGAGCGTTTCTAGATCCCTTTTACTATATAGGTTAATGTAAGTTTAGAGTGAACCTACATACTAAAAGGAGTCTAGATACACTCTTTTTATAAAGCTAAAACATCTTATATTTTAAAACAGAGGGAGTATTGACTAAAACAACTGTGGTTTGAACTTTATACATTCGCTCGTCACATGTGTCTAAGATTCCAAAGTAGAGTGGTTCAGTTTTTGACCTTTTTGCCCTTGCATAGAGTAAATCTACAATCTAGATACAACATAAGTACAGTAGTTTCACCTATATTATTTTTACTCACAGTATAAATGATTTTCACTTTGATGGAGAGCATAACGAATTAATCTAATTTGCATGTTGAGTATCCTATCTTGCACATCTTGATTATTTCCACATGAAATCTTCATAATAACTACTCCCTTCGTGTCAAAAAGATGTCACAGATGTGTCTAGCATCTTCATTATTTCTACATCCATATCCTTTTTGGGACGGAGTACAAATATTGCTCATGCATGATGGCTACCAGCCAAAGAAGAATTTTTTAGCAAATTAGTTGACTCAATTTTTCAAGATAGAGACGTATCTAATACTAAATCATGTCTAGATACAATCGAATATAGACAAAACAAAGTCAACTAATATGGACCGGAGGGAGTATGTGCTGCCCCGCTAAAATCACTACCAGAAAATCGCTCGTTGTTTCTACTTTGTGCACCATCGTGACATCATCATGCATGTTTGTTCATAAAAGTACTTTGTAAAAACCCTATTTTGTTTTCTAATTAGCCCTCCTTTATTTTCAAATCATAAAACCAGGTCTTTCTGGATATTTTATTTGTCTAGAAACTATTTATAAAATATTTTAAAACTTAAATAAAAATAAAATATTTTCAGTGGGGGATGCAGCCGCCGGCCATGCCCAAAAGCCCAGCCGCAGCCACCTACTACCCCAAAAGCAAACCCTAACCCTAGATGCCACCTGCCCTAACTCCAAACCCTAGTCTACCCAGCCTCCAGCCCGCCGCCACACCTAGCTACCTAACCCGCGCGCTCCCAACACGCAAACACACACACGACACACATGCGGGGCAGCAACAGCGCAGCCCGGCCGCTAGCTGGCCCCACCTCGCGCGCCCCCACGCTGCCTGCACGCGGGAACCGCCCCCTCACGGTCAACCACCCAACCCCGCAACCCCCGTGACTCCTGGCCCACCTGACCGCGACCTCTCTCTCCCCACCACGTCGCGCACAGCGCCCACCCTCGTCCGACAAACTCTCGCATGGCCCCGCTCCCGGGCCCCACAGACGTGGTCCCCGACGCCCACCTTCCCTCCTATACCCATCGATCCCCACGGCTCCCTCTCACCTAACGGTCGTCACCACCGCCGCCCGGCCGCCGCTCCGCCCGCGTCAGCGAGCGCCACCGCGTGAGCTTCCCCGACCCGCCGCGGCCTGCGACCCCGCTCGAAGCCACGGATCGATCGCCGCCGCCCCGAAGCCTCGGCCCGCATCGCCCTGGCGCCGTCGTGAACCTCTCCTCGACCTGATCCGCGTCACCCTGGCCCCAGGTCGCCGTCGAGCACCGCCGCCGACCCCGCAAGCTCCTCCCCGCCGCAGCGCCTCTTCTCTCTCCATGCTCGGCTCCTCCTCCGACCTCGTCTCCGGTGCCCTCTTCTCTCCCGCTCACGGTCCCCCTGCGCATGCCGGGATCTCCCCTCCGCCTCCGGCCGATGCGCCGCCCCGGTCGACCTCGCCGTCCGTCCCGCGGGCGACCTCAAGCTCGCCCCGCTAGCGCGCCCTGTGCGCCTCTGGCGCCCTGAGGTCTCCTCTGCTCTACCTCTCCCAAGCTCCTCACCGCCGAGCTCCTCGTCGCCCGGCCGCGGAACCATGCCCTCCTGGCCTCCCTCCGCCGGATCCCGGGCCCCTTGCACCGTCCCCGACTTCCGGACCTCGCCGTCACTTCGTGCGTCCGGCCGCGTGACCCGATGCGATGCCCTGCCGTGGTGCTAGTCCCAGCGCCCTCCTGCCTCCCTTCTTCGCAGACCTCCCCATGCACGCCCTCTTGCAGCAGCCGACGCTGGTGCAGCGCCCGACGCGGTTGTGGCTGCCTCCCGAGCTTGTCGGAGCCGCACCGCCTCTGCTTCCACCATCGCGGCGATGCCTCCTCGCCCTCTGCCTCCGCTTGCCGTGCCAGTCCCTCGACGACTGCCTCTGCATGCTTTGCTTATGCAGGTGTACGTCTAGTAGAAGATGCCAGTGAGGTTTTGCCCCTTCGGCCACACATCAAGATCTTTGTCACGCCATGTGTGTTTCGCGGCGTTGATCATTGTTTCCTTCTCACACCATGGATCGGTGTTGCCCAAGTCAGGACCCGAGGACCCGCGTATCTCCAAGTTCCCCTCCGACAAGATCTATCGCACGGACGCCATGACCTTCTTCACGGATCCGATGCTCGAGGACCCGGAACGCCAAGATCGTCTCTCGGACGCCAAGTCCTTCGGCCCGGGAAAACCGACGACCCGACCAACATCCGAAGACCGAACCCTGGCGCGCCAAGTTCTTCGATCCCGAGGACCGATCCATCGGATGCGACAAGACCTCCTTCTCGGAACCACCAAGTACTTCCTCTCAGACGCCAAGACCCGAACCTGGAGACCGCCAAGATCGCCACCGGAACGACAAGTACTTCACCCAGGATGCCAAGACCGACCCGATATGCGGACCCGACAAGATCTTCGTGACGACAAGATCGACACCGACCAGGACGAATCCGATGAGCCCCCGACGCCAAACCAAGTCCTCCTTCCCGGAACGCCAAGCTCTCCTTCCGTGGTCCGAGAACAATCCCGTCGAACCGCACCCTGAGACCCGACCCCGAACCCCCGAAACCCAAGATCTTCCGAACCCAGATGTGTGACCCTAAGTCCCTATTTTTATAATATGACATTATCAACTGTCGCATATTAAATTGTTCATACATGCATATCTTTCTGTGGTTTGGGGGCATTATGCCGATTCACCTCATAATTAAATATGGAGTGTTTATGCGGGATATCTTTGTCTTATTCCGGACTCCATTTTAAATTTGCATAGCTAACCGATGCCATGATTAGCCTTGTTAATTCAACATTTAAATTGCAGGGGTCTAAATAACTTGAACCTATTAATTAATTGTTGGGACCCCGGTTCCGCTTAATACTGCCTTATTGCACCGCATCTGCATCATATCATAATCATGTCGGATCTTCTGCCGTAGTATTAAATATTGCATCTGGTGTTTCTTCTAGTGTTTGCTTCTTCGCGGATTAGGCTGATGAGTTGATGCGAGTATCAGCAAGTTCTCCGGATATGAACCTTCGGCAGTGTTTTACCAGGCGAGCATCTCCCTCTTTCTACCTATTTTGCTTTTATAGTCTTTATTTCCTCCTGTTAATCTATTGTTATCTGTGTTGCGATGCTTTAGTTTCTGTGCACCATTTATACTCCTGGCAGCATCTATATTGCCATGGACACATCCTATTGCCTGTTGTGATAGATAGCCAGCCTGGCGAGTTATAGTTGCTTGCTTATGTGTTGCTTCGCGTCGTGGTCGTTTCACCGTGGACGACAAGTTGACACATGATCAATGGTGGAGATGCTTAATGGTGGAGATGATCATGTCTATAATTACAACTATTAAACTGTTGTGATAACTAATGAAAGTGGCACCGGTGGACAATATATGCTATTTGGTTTTTCATGTCCACTTGTGTCCCGTAGGCCCCGAGTACCTGACACATGTTCCTTGACTATTCGCACTATCCACATACGGGAGACTCTATGAATCCCCCTTAGCCAGAGCTTGATTCATTTCTTATTTCTTGGGGCCACAAACTATTTTGGGGTTTTATTACTATCCTGTACTTATGCCATGCTTTACTGCTTTATTTAAGATTGTGCGTGGAGCACCTGTACTGTTTAGGATTGCGGAGTGTTTTCGCGGTATCGACAAGCCCAGTCACACTTTCGGGTTCCCAGTCGTTTACAGCCATTGGCGCAAACCTTGGGTCCATGTCGGAGCCGGCCAACTTCGTTGCGGGTAGCTTAATGGGGTGGCCCCCTGAAATATTTTATGAATCCTGTGATTGCTTTATCGTGAAAGCCTCGTTGGGTTTTGATTTGGTTTTGCCGAGGTCGATCGTGTGTGTGTTGCTATTTGTGCACCCCTGCAGGGTAAATCTTTCTGAAAGTCGTGTCCGTGGTTATGGACAACTTGGAGCACAGTATCTCGATCATAGACAAGCATAACTAAAGTAGTGTTATAAATTTGACGTAATATGTGACTAGTAATTCAGCTTCACTGCAATGGAATGGATAATAAAAATGCCAACAACTGGTGGATCTGTGGTGATATGTGTCATACTATACCTGCCTATTAAGTATTACAACTCCAATGGAATGTGATAAAAGTGCCAACAACTGCTGGGTTTTTGGGATTCCCCAGGACAATTATATCTGACTAGTAAATGTTCCAACTATAACGGAATGGTGATTAAAACTGCCCACACTACTTATGCTATCAGGATGACTCATGATATCTATATCTGACTAGTAAGTGCTTCAGCTATAATGGAATGAATAAAACTGCCAACTGTGTGAGTTCCTCGGTTTGACTTCCTCGGTTTGACTTCCTCGTTTGTTCTCGAGGGGGAATACCAGGATGGGTATGTTTGGTGTTAGTATCAGGTGGTTCTGAATAGGTCTTTCTTATCTCTCTCTAATAGCCGACAGATGTATTGAGTCTCTATAGGTTGTTTAGTGCATGCTGCGCTGCCGCTTCAGTCCACCATACCTATGTAGGCGAGAGCCGCCGAATTCTAGCCTCGCCATGTACTGGCCTCAGTACTGACGCTCCTCTTTTTCCTTTGCCCTTTGTCGACACCCCTTTTGTTTTAGCAGGTTTGAGATCGACGTCGTTAGCAGGGTTACCCTTCTGGCTTGGCCTGGGCAGGGTTATGGACGCCATTGATTTATCTTCAGGGCTCTTAGCCCAATTTGCATCTTGTCCATACTCGGACGTTGTATCGTTTTCAAGGTGATTTGGATCTTTGTATTGTATATCTGTATTCTTGACTCTTGGAGTCGTGTTATATATAAATCTGTTCTGTGGGTCCCATCGAGGACTATTGTGTAATGATATTACTTCATTTTCCACCTGCACGAAAGTGCCTGGTGGGCGTCCTTGAATCGTTTCTATGCGGGTTTGGCGCGAAGCGCTAAAACTTGCATAGGGTCGATTCAAGGGTGTTACAGAGTGGTATCAGAGCTCAGCAGTTACGATACCCCACTTGTCCAGCCTCTAGGATAACCTAGCTAACGGCCGAAGTAGAGTGTCAAAACTATTTTGCAAAATCGGTTGGATAGATGTGATTAGGTCTGCTTTTACTCCTTACCCCTCTGCTATTCTCCTCTTATCTCTGCGTGTTTTGAATCTGCTCTCTTACCTTCTTCTAGTCCAGGATTTCTCGTGGTTGGGTTTTCCATCGTACCTTTAGGGTTTCGCTTCCTCCTTTGGCAACGGTGTTTCTATCTCCGGTCTTCATGCTATCTGAGCAATCCTTCATCTGTGGTACCATTCTTTGTTTCTTGTTTGTGCCTTCTGGTGTTTTCCGACGCGACGACATCATCTACGCCAGATCCGATGCAAAGCATGCATCACTCCTTTGTTCCGAACCTCGATTGTCGAGATCTTCAGTCTAATCCCGAGAGTTGGTTGCATAATTCTTCTATTCGTGTGCAGAGTAATGCTTTGAGTGCGGAATGGAGTCATGACCATACCACTACTCTTATCATTCGCTCTTGTACATTGAACTGGTGGACCAATGCAATCTTTACTCATTCCTAGGAAGTTAGAGGTGGCCTTTCCTTTCGATACCTTTACCTTCGTCTTTGTTTCTCCGGAGTGTTCTCTTGACGATCGTGAGCAACAAACCTTGTTGGTGGTGTCGCTGATTTCAAGATGGATAAGGATCTTTGTTAGTGGTGTCGCGAGGATCTACAAGAAGCGACAAGAGTCCGACCATCAACCTTCTTCCCCGTACCATGAGGCGGATCTCGAGGGCGAGATCCCTTGTTAGTGGTGTCGAATTGTGGCGCCCCGCTAAAATCACTACCAGAAAATCGCTCGTTGTTTCTACTTTGTGCATCATCATGACATCATCATGCATGTTTGTTCATAAAAGTAGTTTGCCTATTTTGTTTTCTAATTAGCCCTCCTTTATTTTCAAATCATAAAACCAGGTCTTCCTGGATATTTTATTTGTCTAAAAACTATTTATAAAATATTTTAAAACTTAAATAAAAATAAAATATTTTCAGTGGGGGAGGCAGCCGCCGGCCAGGCCCAAAAGCCTAGCCGTAGCCACCTACTATCCCAAAAGCAAACCCTAACTCTAGATCCCACCTACCCTAACTCCAAACCCTAGTCTACCCAGCCTCCAGCCCGCCGCCACACCTAGCTACCTAACCCGCGTGCTCTCAACACGCAAACACACACACGACACACACGCGCGGCAGCAACAACGCAGCCCACCCGCTAGCTGGCCCCACCTCGTGCGCCGCACGCTGCCTGCACGCGGGAACCGCCCCCCTCGCGGTCAACCACACAACCCTGCAACCCCCGTGACTCCTGGCCCACCTGACTACGACCTCTCTCTCCCCACCACGTCACGCACAGCGCCCACCCCCGTCCGACAAACTCTCGCCTGGCCCCGCTCCCGGGCCCCATAGACGCGGTCCCCGACGCCCACGTTCCCCCCTATCCCCATCGATCCCCGCGGCTCCCTCTCACCTAACGGTCATCACCGCCACCGCCCGGCCGCCGCTCCGCCCGCGTCAGCGAGCGCCACCGCGTGAGCTTCCCCGACCCGCCGCCGCCTGCGGGCCCGCTCGACGCCATAGATCGATCGCCGCCGCCCCGAAGCCTCGACCCACATCGCCCTGGCGCCGCCGTGAACCTCTCCTCGACCTGATCCGCGTCACCCTGGCCCTAGGTCGCCGTCGAGGACCGCCGCCGACCCTGCAAGATCCTCCCCGCCGCAGCACCTCTTCTCTCTCCATGCTCGGCTCCTCCTCCGACCTCGTCTCCGGTGCCCTATCCTCTCCCGCACACAGTTCCCCGCGTGTGTCGGGCTCTCCCCTCCGCCTCCGGCCGATGCGCCGCCCCAGTCGACCTCACCGTCCGCCCCGCGGGCGACCTCAAGCTCGCCCCGCTAGCGCGCCTTGTGCGCCTCTGGAGCCCTGAGGTCTCCTCTGCTCGACCTCTCCCAAGCTCCTCGCCGCCGAGCTCCTCGTCGCCCGGCCGTGGAACCACGCCCTCCTGGCCTCCCTCCACCGGATCCCGGGCCCCTTGCACTGTTCCCGACTTCTGGACCTCGCCGCCGCTTCGCGCGTCCGGCCGCATGACCCGATGCGATGCCCTGCCATGGTGCTAGCCCCGGCGCCCTCCTGCCGCCCTCCTTCGCAGACCTCCCCATGCACGCCCTCTTGCAGCAGCCGACGCTGGTGTAGCGCCCGACGCGGTTGTGGCTGCCTTCCGAGCTTGCCGGATCCGCACCGCCTCTGCTTTCACCGTCGCGGCGATGCCTCCTCGCCCTCTGCCTCCGCTTGCCGTGCCAGTCCCTCGACGACTGCCTGTGCATGCTTTGCTTATGCAGGTGTACGTCTAGTAGAAGATGCCAGTGAGGTTTTGCCCCTTCGGCCACACATCAAGATCTTTGTCACGCCATGTGTGTTTCGCGGCGTTGATCATTGTTTCCTTCTCACACCAAGGATCGGTGTTGCCCAAGTCAGGACCCGAGGACCCGCGTATCTCCAAGTTCCCCTCCGACAAGATCTATCGCACGGACGCCATGACCTTCTTCACGGATCCGATGCCCGAGGACCCGGAATGCCAAGATCGTCTCTCGGACGCCAAGTCCTTCGGGCCAGGAAAACCGACGACCCGACCAACATCCGAAGACCGAACCCTGGCGCGCCAAGTTCTTCGACCCCGAGGACCGATCCATCGGATGCGACAAGACCTCCTTCTCAGAACCACCAAGTACTTCCTCTCAGACGCCAAGACCCGAACCTGGAGACCGCCAAGATCGCCACCGGAACGACAAGTACTTCGCCCCGGATGCCAAGACCGACCCGATATGCGGACCCGACAAGATCTTCGCGACGACAAGATCGACACCGACCAGGGCGAATCCGATGAGCCCCCGATGCCAAACTAAGTCCTCCTTCCCAAAACGCCAAGCTCTCCTTCCGTGGTCCGAGAACGATCCCGTCGAACCGAACCCCCAGATCCGGACCCTGAGGCCCGACCCCGAACCCCCGGAACCCAAGATCTTCCGAACCCAGATGTGTGACCCTAAGCCCCTATTTTTATAATATGACATTATCAACTGTCGCATATTAAATTGTTCATGCATGCATACATGTCTGTGGTTTGGGGGCATTATGCCGATTCACCTCATAATTAAATATGGAGTGTTTATGCGGGATATCTTTGTCTTATTCCGGACTCCATTTAAATTTGCATAGTGAACGGATGCCATGATTAGCCTTGTTAGTTCAACATTTAAATTGCAGGGGTCTAAATAACTTGAACCTATTAATTAATTGTCGGGACCTCGGTTCCGTTTAATACTGCCTTATTGCACCGCATCTGCATCATCTCATAATCATGTCGGATCTTCTGTCGTAGTATTAAATATTGCATCCGGTGTTTCTTCTAGTGTTTGCTTCTTCGCGGATTAGGCTGATGAGTTGATGCGAGTATCGACAAGTTCTCCGGATATGAACCGTCGGCAGTGTTTTCCCAGGCGAGCATCTCCCTCTTTCTACCTATTTTGCTTTTATAGTCTTTATTACCTCCTGTTGATCTATTGCTATCCGTGTTGTGATGCTTTAGTTTCCGTGCACCATTTATACTCCTTGTAACCTCTATATTGTCATGGACACATCCTATTGCCTGTTGTGATAGATAGCCAGCCTAGCGAGTCGTAGTTGCTTGCTTATGTATTGCTTCGCGTCGTTGTCGTTTCACCGTTGACGACAAGTTGACACATGATCAATGGTGGAGATGCTTAATGGTGGAGATGATCATGTCTATAATTACAACTATTAAGCTGCTGTGATAACTAATGAAAGTGGCACTGGTGGACAATATATGCTATTTGGTTTTTCATGTCAACTTCTGTACCGTAGGCCCCGAGTACCTGATACCTGTTCCTTGACTATTCGCACTATCCACATATGGGAGACTCTATGAATCCCCCTTAGCCAGAGCTTGATTCATTTCTTATTTCTTGGGGCCACAAACTAGTTTGGGGTTTTATTACTATCCTGTACTTATGCCATGCTTTACTGCTTTATTTAAGATTGTGCGTGAAGCACCTGTACTGTTTAGGATTGCGGAGTGTTTTCGCGGTATCGACAAGCCTAGTCACACTTTCGGGTTCCCAGTCGTTTACAGCCATTGGCGCAAACCTTGGGTCCGTATCGGAGCCGGCCAACTTCGTTGCGGGTAGCTTAATAGGGTGGCCCCCTGAAATATTTTATGAATCCTGTGATTGCTTTGTCGTGAAAGCCTCGTTGGGTTTTGATTTGGTTTTTCCGAGGTCGATCGTATGTGTGTTGCTATTTGTGCACCCCTACAGGGTAAATCTTTCTGAAAGCCATGTCCGCGGTTATGGACGACTTGGAGCACAGTATCTCGATCATAGATAAGCATAACTAAAGTAGTGTTATAAATTTGACTTAATATGTGACTAGTAATTCAGCTTCACTACAATGGAATGGATAATAAAAATGCCAACAACTGGTGGATCTGTGGTGATATGTGTCATACTATACCTGCCTAGTAAGTATTACAACTCCAATGGAATGTGATAAAAGTGCCAACAACTGCTGGGTTTTTGGGATTCCCCAGGACAATTATATCTGACTAGTAAATGTTCCAACTATAACGGAATGGTGATTAAAACTGCCCACACTACTTATGCTATCAGGATGACTCATGATATCTATATCTGACTAGTAAGTGCTTCAGCTATAATGGAATGAATAAAACTGCCAACTGTGTGAGTTCCTCGGTTTGACTTCCTCGTTTGTTCTCGAGGGGGAATACCAGGATGGGTATGTTTGGTGTTAGTATCAGGTGGTTCTGAATAGGTCTTTCTTATCTCTCTCTAATAGCCGACAGATGTATTGAGTCTCTATAGGTTGTTTAGTGCATGCTGCGCTGCCGCTTCAGTCCACCATACCTATGTAGGCGAGAGCCGCCGAATTCTAGCCTCGCCATGTACTGGCCTCAGTACTGACGCTCCTCTTTTTCCTTTGCCCTTTGTCGGCACCCCTTTTGTTTTAGCAGGTTTGAGATCGACGTCGTTAGCAGGGTTACCCTTCCGGCTTGGCCTGGGCAGGGTTATGGACGCCATTGATTTATCTTCAGGGCTCTTAGCCCAATTTGCATCTTGTCCGTACTTGGACGTTGTATCGTTTTCAAGGTGATTTGGATCTTTCTATTGTATATCTGTATTCTTCACTCTTGGAGTCGTGTTATATATAAATCTGTTCTATGGGTCTCATCGAGGACTGTTGTATAATGATATTACTTCGTTTTCCACCCGCACGAAAGTGCCTGGTGGACGTCCTTGAATCGTTTCTATGCAGGTTTAACGGGAAGCGTCAAAACTTGCATAGAATCGATTCGAGGGTGTTACAGAGTACATGCAAATGAAGTCAAAGATAACATCTTTTACATTTCACAATAGTTAATCATTAATTTATATTTGTTTGAAGTCAGATATACCTTTTGTCGGATACACTTTTATCAAAATGAATTCTTCATGTTTTTTGGGTATCATGCTGGTGAATATTCATACTTATATGTGCAGGAAGGAAGAAAGAAAGAACTGTAGCAACGCACGGGCATTCAGCTAGTGTAAGATAAAACGGGTATTTGGTCTACCCTCTGTTCCTCTGCACTTTTACGTGGTGCCGCTCACAATTGCAATTTGAGGCTAGAGGGTAGGGACCTACTTATACTGTAATTTTCAGAGTCCACTCCAATTACAGATAAGCTCCAAGTTGTTTCAAACTTGTTTTCCAAGCAGTGTCCAGATAAAATTACCAACCATGATATAATCTATCTGTTAATTTTGGATACTATTTGTACATGTCCCAGGACGCACGTATGTGAGGTACGCGCCATAATCAAATCAAATTCCGACTGATTACGTAGGTCGACATCAGGACCGTAATCTGATCAATAACCTAGTCCCTTCCGATTAATATTGTGCCCGGGCAAAAATTTCCAGCATACAAATATATATACACTGTATTCCAATATTAATCAACCAGTTTCCTTAAGCTCATACTTAAGTACACTTCCAGCAAGCATATATTCCATGCTAATTTAAGCACAGCAATTCCATGTAAACACACGTGTCATATTTCCATAACGAGGTAGCGAAATAAATGAAGTTCCAAAATAATTTGAATATATATAGATGCAGGACATATTTCCTACATTAAAGTATGATCCAAATTCATCAAGAAGGTAACTTCTGAGGAACGGAACGAGGCCTGGATCGTTAAAGACCTCGGTTTTCATGCTATATATACTTTTTGTAAGTCACCGGCTGGGATAAGTTATATCTGTGAAATCTCCTGGGTTGTATAAACAATCCCTGTTATAGTGAAGCTTCATTGGCTGGCGTCCGTGGTTTTTTCCTTTCTTTGTTGAAAAGATTTTTTCACGTTAAATATGTGTCCCCTTACTATGATTTTGTTTTTTGTTCTTAGTTATTTGCTTATCACGTTTATAACACCGTGCGTGGCAAGCTGAACGACTGTATTGATTATCTTCCTTTACATCCATATATCTCACATGTCACTCGGACTTTTCTTGTGAGGACCGTTACAATTGAATCGTCTTAGCTAACACTTTGTACACCCAGCAATGAATGTACAAAATATTATAATTAACTTCTCATCACGGTATGATTCAATTGATAACTTCAAGTAAAATGGTTTTGACATATGGTACGAAGGACTGTTTTACGATCTCTGAGAAATCACTCTTCCGAAGGTGTAAAAATGCTTGTTTGTTTAGTACGGGTTCATGCCAACATGTTAATGATCAAACCGATGAATTCCCTCGAACATTATTGATTGACAAGATCACAAGCACATGACTTATATACAAGATAGGATCTCGTCAAGTTTAGAAAGAGACTCGGCAGAATTTGAAGTAGCTAGAATTTATGTGTACGTCGACTAGAGCTTCTAGGGCTTTGGTTAGACTTCAAGTCCTTTTGGTATCATGACCTTCATGAATATACATTCTATGCGGAAATTAGAAACTAACAGTAGGAGCTTTGTCATCTATAGCCAATAAAAGAATCAAGAAAAACCCTAGACCCAGCGTATAAAAAAACGTCGCCCAACCAGAGTGGAAGTCACAAAAAAACTCCGCTAGATCACTACAGAAAACCACAATCTACTGATATGACACTGACCATGTAGAGTGGCCATGAGGAACGCTGAGCTCCGAAGAGTCTAGTTGCATAGGTAAAGTTAACTCAAATAAGTCCTTGACGCCACCTATATGAATTATCAGCCATTATCTCCTGACTATGCCAAGATACGCAACAACACATGCGAATAATTTGAGAATAGTAGCTGGACAGAAAACACTCTTCTTACACCAAGAAATTTAAAAATTCAATGCCTACCAGTAGCTGCAATTTTAGTTTTTGGACAGCACCATGAGGCAATATTGTCTCCCTTAGTCCCTTTTGTGCTCCTGCAACAATTTAATTAAGCACATTGCAATGAGATATAATTTATACAAAAACATAAAATCAGGGAAGTAACACCGGAAACCAAACATAAGAAAGATAAAAAAAATCCTAGCTGAATTATTTCAGAGCTCTCCCCTTTTACCTTAAATAAATATTTCAGAGTTAGTCCCTAATTCTAAGAAATATGTCAAATAATATTCAGCTTCATCTTACACGTATTATTCATGGTAAATACATTAAAGTAAATAGATAATTCATCGACATATTCGTGTGGGCTTCTCCAATAAACACTTCCTGATATTTACTTTCTGCATAAGAAAAAAAGGCAAATCAATTCTCTACAAAAGAGTGAAATGTTTTAATGCTCAGTGCGCTGCAATCCAAAACATGCTTAGATCAAGAGAAATTCAAAATGAAATCACATCTAAGACAGATTGTCAGTAACATTCATAGTGGTAAGGCCTTGTCTGTTGTACTGTACTAAGAATTAAATAACTAAGACTACGGTGCCCGCCCTGATCCACAGATCCATTTCTTACTGATACAACAGTATGTCAAGAGTTGTACCAACATTTATACCAACCCCAACTTTCACCTATGCATTTTGCCAAGCATGGAATACATACTCATAATTAACCGTGAAGAAAAGGATGTTTTAGCCTGTGGATGTACATTTAATAGGTCAAACAATAAACTAATAGAATATCTAAGGCCTTTTCCAATGGGCGTTTCTTAGCACGATATCATAGAGAAATTGCTTACGTGGCACCGTATTTAATAAAGAGAGAAGGTGATGTTGTATCTTAGCTTAGCTACAAGCCTTGCACGGTATCATAAGCAAAATACATGGTTAGCCCAATCACATGCATGTATGTACCTAAAGTTATTAAATGTAGATACAACTCTTAAGATACAAGCCATTGTATTAGTTGTCTCTTATGATACACCACTGTCTAGGATAGCGAGCTAAGAGACACCCCATTGTGAAATGCCTAAATGATTTAATATTGTTGATAGGAGATAGTCTGGACAATTAATGATGCATGCACAGAAAATATAACAGAAGATATTGGACGTTTAATCAAAACCAAAGCAAGACTCAACAGGACAACATAAATCCACTTATAAACTGTGACACCAATGATAATAATTAGTGAAGAACCACTAAAGAATGAGCAAACCATTGTTATGGACAAGGTACATGATAGGATAGTGATGCATTAGCAAGAGGCGGGCATTCTAACTTAAAATAAAATAAATAGTAGTACATGGATGATCAGGTACATGATGGCAACTCTGTACTAGCAAGATATCCCATAACACATTCACACGCCAAAAGAAAGAGCTGCCTGCGACATACCCAAAGAGGTGGAGATAATCTAATCATGAATCAGACAGCCAATCCTAATATTCCCATAGGAAAATAAAGGAAATATATGCACCTGAAAACATGGAACTATGCAAGCTAGTTATCTTTTGATCTCAAGCCACCATCCCTCCACCTCCAATTTGAAATAATCTTGACTGCATGACAAATGGTAGGTTCAAGGGAAAATGACAGACCCCTATGGTAGAATAAACTTGCATCTAAATAATGCAGATGATAAGGGAATCCACGGGACCTTACATCTAAATGATCTTGACAAACTGATGGACGCTTATCTCTTTTCCTCCATTGTAGAATCAAATAAACCTGAAACACGCAACAAAAAGTAGCTCCGTCAGTGCTACACCATCACAAGTTGGACAATTTTGGAAGTAGGCTCATAAAATGTTGGACATCGATTAATGGGACGTGATGGTTACGAACACGTGGCCATCAATGGAGTAGGTGGTCAGACGGTTCCTTGATTTCTACGTCCATTCCTTGCGTGGGAGTTAACTCTTCGCGTGTTTGATTCAATATGGATGACTATGGTTTACTCACGCGGGGAGGTGAGGAGGTTGCCTATTTGAGTAAGTATGAGCTAGACCTCAACCTATTCCTTGTTCGATTCATTGTCCTCCTCTGTCTTAGCTTTACTCTGCCATGAGAGTATCCAAATGGCTCCCAGATTCTCCCTAAATCTAGATGGCATATTGTCTAGAGCTGGTCAGAGCCGACCATCATAGAACCAACAGTGCGAGGAACCCTCTTGTTTGAGGAACAAGGGAATGTCCAATGAAAGACGACCTCCATAGGGATCGACAACCATATCATCCTTTGCCACGAGAAGGGATTTGTGGCAGCTTCCTTGGGTCTCTATTACACCAAAGATTCAAAAGTATGGCCAGCTTCATTCTTCTCATCATAACATATTTTTAAGCTATGCGATCGAGGGCTTCTCACGGAGTAGTTTTTGCTTCTCCTCCAGGTACGGGAGAGCTAGATGTCATCGATGAGTTCCCGCTTGTGTTGGCATACCAATTTAAATGGGGGATAGACTTTCCCTTCTCCTCCTTTAGTTTCAAGAGACTTATGTGAGGGTTATCTTGCCACCATGCTCTCAAGGGGACTTGCGCAATATTTCTTTGTTTTGGAAAAATTCTGCTCACATCCCTAAAAGATTCTATAGGCTTGTAGTCTCCGTATTTCAGAGGAAAGGTCCACAAGTTTCTTCTCATCCCGCACTCTTCTCGATAGGTCATTTATAGTGGTATATATGGAGGGGTCCGCCTTTTGAGGATGCCCCTGCCATATCTTATCCTGAGTGGTCCATGGACCTAGGAGAAGAGGCCTATCCCGAGAGATGTCGGGATGTTATTGCTAGTCTGAGGAATTTCGGTCTTAAATTTTATTGGGTTGACAAGGGGTTCTTTTGGTGTCTGCTCGACATGTTGAAGGAAAGGAAGGATCACATGCCTTCAGCCAAGGTCCACTCCAAGAATGGACTGGTATGTGTTTCCTTCAATGATCTTTCATGTAGTCAAATTTTGTCTTTGTAGTAACCTCTATGCATTAAATCTGTAGATCTTTTCATGGCTCTAGGAGGTCTTATCAAGCACTATTTCGAGGTTTTGTTCGTGTTGATGAGCTTTTCATCATTTATGGCTAAACATACATGGTGGCCACTAGTTGTTTCCCTACTTTGAAGATGATAATGTTTTTTCTTTTAATATCATTGCATGTTACTATTAATAGCTTCTCCACTTTCCGCACTAGAGAAAAAGGTCAAACACGGCATTCAAATCTAATTATTTGGATAAGGTTGGCCATTATGTCACCTTGTTCTATGTATACCGATTTTGATACTCGATATGACCAAATAGACAAATACTGTTTAAAAGAGTTGTGTACATTGTTCTTTGGTGTCATATGTTCTCAACCAAAGGTAGCGGCGATGAAGAAAAAATTCGAGGTATTCCTACATTTTTTCATGCCAGAGGTTTTCCTCCGTGATAACATGAAATCATATACCTCGCTCGGAGTATGTTATAGCATCGGTTTGTTCATGTTCAACTACATATTTTATTCAAAAGTTTCTTTTGTTTTACATCTAAGTTTCTGTTTTGATACTAATTTTCTATCAGCAATTTTTTTGCAGCAAGTATTTGTGTTTAGAGAAAATTCAGTTACTGGTAGTTATGAATTGAAGTGCTTGTGCTCACTTTTGCATATGTATGACACGTATAGTATCATTCTTGGTTGTGTCATACGGGTCATATTTTAATTTTAATCGTCGCAATGTATCATGTTCAATGATAGAATAAAAAACTATGACCTCTATTTTTATGCCAATTGATTTTATTTTCTACACATAAGAAAAATGATATGAAGACAGTTTTTTTTTGGAAATGAGCGCTTTATTATTATGAAAAAGTTTACATCCGGCTTCTGCATAGATAGGATGCACACAGCCGATCAACCACACACAAAGTGACCACAGGAAAAGTATCAAAATTAAAAAAATGGTAATAAACACATGAGAAAACGCCATGAACTATGGCAAATCTATTCGCAGATCACGCTGTCATCCATGTCAGGAGAAAATATCGTTCGCCGCGTCCTCCAATCGCTTACACCCCTCCACAAATAAATCGCGAAACTCCATACATTGGAGAGTAGACCATGATCGGAGGATAGCCGTGGCAGGATAGATCACCTGGAGAGAAGAAGATACAATGTTATTAAAAGTCTTGTCATTTTTATATAGCCAAAGTGACCAAATAATGTCAAGAGCTACCACCCTAAACAAAGTTCCATATTTATCATGTATCCCGTGCAACCAGTTACCAAATACATTGGCTACCGAGCGTGGGAAAGATAAATAGAGGCTACTTGGATGATTGACCATATAGTACGAGCAAATTTACACCGGAAGAATAAATGCGGGATTGTCATGTTATGATGACAAAAAACGCATTGTGTACTTCCATGCCAATTCTTCTTAACAAGATTATTCTTTGTAAGACTAACCTTTTGTAGGAATATGAGGACGGTTTTCCAGCTGAGATGCCACCAGGACTACCTCCTATTAGAAGAATTGAGCACCAAATTAATTTAATTCTTGGTGCCACGTTTTCCAACCGTGCGCTATATAGAACCAATCCTGAGGAGACAAAGGAGATACAATGCTAAATTTAAAAACTACTTGACAGAGATCACATTCATGAGTCCCTTAGCCCATGTGTTGTTCCTATTATTTTGGTACCTAAGAAAGATGGTTCTTCGCGCATGTGTACTGATTGTAGAGCTATCAATAATATTACTATTCGTTATCGTCATCCTATTCCACGTTTAGATGATATGCTTGATAAACCGAGTGGCTCTACCATATTTTCTAAAATTGATTTGCGTAGTGGTTACCATCAAATTCATATGAAATTGGGAGATAAATGGAAAATAGCATTTAAAACTAACTTTGATTTATATGAGTGGTTAGTAATATCGTTTGGTTTAACTAATGCACCCAGCACATTCATGAGATTAATGAACAAAGTTTTACGTGCTTTCATTGTACGTTTTGTCATAGTCTACTTTGATGATATTCTGATTTATAGCAAATCTTTAGAGGATCATTTAGAACATTTGCATGCTATTTTCAATGCTTTACGCGATGCATGTTTGTTTGGTAATCTTGAGAAGTGCATCTTTTGCACCGATCGAGTTGCGTTTCTTGGCTATGTTGCTACATCACAGGGTATTGAAGTGGTTCCAGCCAAGATTGAAGCAATTTAGAATTGGCCGAAGCCCAAGACGGTCACACAAGTGAGGAGTTTTCTTGGCCTCACTGGTTTTTATAGGTGTTTTGTCAAATATTTTGGATCAATTGTTGCGCTGCTGAATGAGCTTACAAAGAAGGATGTGCCCTTTGTTTGGGGTGATGCACAACAACAAGCCTTCATTATATTGAAAGATAAGTTAACACATGTTCCATTACTCCAACTTGCTGATTTTACTAAGACTTTTAAGCTTGAATGTGATGCTAGTGGAATTGGTTTGGGAGGTGTGTTATTCCAAGAGGGCAAACCTATTGCATATTTTAGTGAGAAATTGAGTGGAGCTAGTCTGAACTATTCTACTTATGATAAAGAATTATATGCGCTGGTTCGGACATTAGAAACTTAGCAACATTATTTATGGCCTAAAGAATTTTTTATACATTCTGATCATGAATCTTTGAAGCATATTCATAGTCAAGCTAAGCTGAATCATCGCCATGCAAAGTTGGTTGAATTTATTGAGTCTTTTCCTTATGTTATCAAACACAAAAAGGGTAAAGATAATGTTATGTTGATGCTTTGTCGCATCGTTTTACTTTGTTATCTCAACTTGACTTCAAAATATTTAGATTGGAAACTATTAAGGAGCAATATGTGCATGATGCTGAATTTAAATATGTGTTGCGGAATTGTAGAGATGGTAGAACATGGAACAAATTCGTCTTCAATGATGGATTTGTGTTCCGCGCTAACAAACTATGCATCTCAGATAGTTCCGTTCGTCTTTTGTTGTTACAAGAGGCGCATAGAGGAGGACTGATGGGTCACTTTGGTGTAAAGAAGACGAAATATGTTCTTGATGCACACTTATTTTGGCCACGCATGCATCGCGTTGTTGAGAGATTCGTGGCACACTGCACTACTTGTCAAAAAGCTAAGTCTCGCCTTAATCCACACGGTTTATATATGCCTCTTTATATTCCTAGTATTCCTTGGGAAGATATTTTTATGGTCTTTGTTTTGGGATTGCCTCGTACACAGAAGGGGGGTATCCTTTTTGTTGTTGTGGATCGGTTTTCTAAGATGACACACTTTATTCCTTGTCACAAGACCGATGATGCTATATATATTGTTGTTCTGTTCTTTCATGAAATTATTCGTTTACATGGTGTGCCAAATACTACTGTTTCTGATCGTGATACTAAATTTCTTAGCCACTTTTGGAGATGTTTATGGGATAAGTTGGGGACAAAATTGCTTAGTACATGTCATCCCCAACCCGATGGACAAACTGAAGTAGTCAATAGAACTTTAGCTACTATGTTGCGGGCTGTTTTAAAGAAGAATTTAAAATTGTGGGAAGAGTGTTTACCTCATATTGAATTTTCTTATAATCGTTCACTGCATTCTACCACAAAGATGTACCCATTTGAGATTCTGTATGGCTTTGTTGCACCTATTGATTTATTGTCATTACCTACTTCGGTGCAAAATAATTTGGATGCTACACAATATGATGAAATAATATTAAAATTACATGAAACTACTAAAGACAATATAGAACGCATGAATGCTAAGTATAAACTTGCTGGGATAGAGGGAGAAAGCATGTTATGTTTGATATTGGTGATCTTGTTTGGTTGCATTCGCAGAAATTTAAATAGCCACTTTTAGAGTCCGTATTTGAGGGGAAAGGCCTTCTAGGGTTGGATGCTGCCACCATACCTATGGCTGGCCGAAACCCCACTTTTTCCTCCTTAAATAGCTGTCACTTTAGATTCAGATTTTGTTTAGATTAGAAGTTAGCCATCATTGCAATTTCGTCAAGGCTTGAGTGCCACACAAACCTCCTGTACTTCGCACCTATTCAGGATCCCACCGATTTCAATAAACCTTTCATCTTTATCCGCAATATCTTGATTGCAATATTAATTCTTACTTGTTCTCGACTGGAATTAGGACCCTCGCTGGTCAGGCTGATCGTACTTCTGCAAGATCGACAACCTATAGAAGATTGTCCTAGCGATTGAATTGGCGTCCGTACTCGCACGTGTAGTCGCATTGTCAAGCTTGAACTTCACCCAAATCGATTATCACCATCTCATCGAAAGATCGGACACCTTCGCCCTATCAAGTGGTACCAAATCGACATATGTAGTCTTATTCTAAAATTGCTTGTAATATCACAGAGTTTAATAACTAAAACGCTGTCACATATTTTTTACTTTTTTCTTTCCATAATTTTTGTCGTGCTTCTAGTTCAAATTTTAATTAAAACCAATCAAAAATTAATGAAAACTGGACTCCTGCATCTAGAAAGCACTATTACAACCTTTAACTCGGTGTCACACGCACGCCTCAAGCGTGAAGATTCCTCTTTGTTACATTCTCCCTTGATTGGTAGACAGGCGTCAAAGGTTGTCTTGTCTCCTGTTAGATTACTAGCGTGGAGTGGGATTTCATTAACATACAGTAGTAGGAAAGTAAACGTGAAACGAATAACAACCCATGTCATTTCCGTCGGCTTGCAAAGTGTCAGTTCCCTGTAGTAGTGACACAGTGACAGGCAGGCAGCCCCCACCTACCAGCCGTATAGCCTGGTCATCTTTCGGCCGAGCTGGGTCCAGTCTTATCGTGCCGCTGTTCTTGAATCTCTCCCTTCACTGCATTGCCACTGAAGAATCACCGCTGGTGTGTTGCATTCGCTGGTCCGAGCTCGTCAATGATACGTCCCCGTTCAGCTGGACTACGGATTGGAGTACTTATTATTATTGCTCGACCGGCCTGAGGTGGAGACGATTTTCTTTCTTCTTCAGGCTAATTAAGCTCTGGACTGAAGCTCACCCACTGTGCAGAGTCGGGATCAGAGCTTGATCCACCTACAGGCTTCAGATGTTGTGCTTGATTCCTTTCATTTGGAGCTTCAAAAGGTTTTGCTTTTGAGACGGACACTCTTTTAGCTCGAGCGGCCCACCTATTTCACCACACCGCACCACCACCAACTGCTAGCAGAGTAGCAGTAGTCGCATCTTTTTCGCCCAAGGGAAAGCGGACGGGTCACCGCGCGAGTAGGATTTGCCCCGGCCGGCCGGCCGGCCGGGTTAGCTTTACCCTACCCTGTCGACGACGTTAACGACAAAGCTTCCTTCCTGGGCTGCGTCTGAGGCCCGAGCGAGCAGTGAGCGCCAGCGTGCCCCGTACCGCCACGAGTCTCGACAAAAGCTGGGTCTAACTCGATCGCTTCGCTGCGCGGCACCTACCGCGCGTCCACGATAAATTACGCGCCCGTACGTCGTATCCGATCCCGTTATCGGAAGTCCAGGTCAAGCCAAACGCGGTGTTCCGCCACCACATCGCGGCTCATATTAAACAACGCCGTCAAATCCACAACTACTGATGCTGCTGCGCTGCCCCTTTTTATCTCTCTCTCTCACCCTGCCTTTTACTAGTACTACTACTCTTTTCTGTTGCCTGTCTGACTCAAATACTTTGCGTTGAAGACGACGGGCACGTATGATCTCGGCATCGCGATGAGAGATGAGGGAGGAGGGAGGGTCGCTCTCATTTCGCCGGACGCGGCAACCGAGTTGCGCTCCAACCTTTCCCCGTTTCAACCTCCACACCTTTCCCTTTCATCGCCTTTACTCTTGCCATCTCTTATCTTCTTCTCTTACCTCGCCGCGAATATTCCCAGAGCAAAATGGTTTTGTACCAAAATGCCAATTATGCTACCTCCGTCAAGTGTCGTATAAATTTAGATAAAAACATCAATGTTTTTAAAGTTTAAACAAGCATAGATACAAAAATATGATCTATAGTCTAAAATTATCATAATATACTTATCTAATATTAGTGTTGTTGATATTTTTCAACATATTTGAACAAAATTAGAAAACATTAACTTTTTAACTAAGTGTATACGCCACGTATTTGGAAGCAGAGAAAGTACGAGCACCTCCAGCGGCGCCCCAACCCGGCCCCCAACGTTTGCGGCCAAAAAATGGCTTGCACCGGTACGCACCAACCGCACCGGCTGATTGAGCCACCCATAAATCTATCTCGCACCCTCTTTCCACCCCCGGTATGCAAGGGTCGGGCTGAGGCTGCCGGCAATGTGTGCCACCGAGGATTAGCCACGCCGCGTCCTCTTCCCGGTGACTGAACCAAATCAAATCATATTCCATCCATCGCCGCCTAGCTCCAACACGTTGTTGGCCATATCCGTCTCTAGGTCACTTGCCTGTTCCGCCGCCCAACCCCGAGTAGCCACTCACCTACTGGTCACTGCTCTCTAGTCGTGGATTCGATGTCGTCGAAATTGCGATCTAGCGCCTCTCCTCGGAACATCTGATGGCCAATTACTGCTCCCCTAAAAGTCCATTCATGACGGTCGTGTACCAGCGTCGATGCGGCTACCTCTAGGGCTACCTCGAGTCTAGACGGCGAGCCGCTCAGCCTACACCACGTCGAGTTCGCTGCGCACAGAACATGCTCGATCAATCGCCTAGGTAATTTTTTTTAAACTTGGTCGCAGATAAATTAAGGGCATTCGATAGATTGCATCATTAGCAAGATGAAACAATTGATGCTAGAGGAGGCGGACGCGCAAGCCGATGAATGGAGCGCATCATGACCATCGGTACTGTTCTTCACATATGTGCGTGGTGAAGGAAATATCCCCGACAGGCAATAATAAGGTGGTTATTATCTTATTCCATATTTATGATAAATATTTATTTCTCATGCTATAATTGTGTTAATTGGAAAGTTACATGTGTGTTCAATAAACAAATAAAGAGTTTCTAGTTGTGCCTCTCATATAAACTAGCTCGTTGATTAACAAGATGATCATGGTTTCCTGATCATAGACATTGGATGTTGTTAATAACGAGGTCACCACATTGGTGAAATAATGTGATGAACATTCACCCAAAGTATAGTAATACAGTCAAAGTCATTATGTTTACATTGCTATAATATCATGCAAAGTAATCTTAGTCCTTAGACCATGAGATCATGTCAATCACTAACACTGAAAGAGTAACTTGATAACATTAAACATCACACCGTAATAGGATGACAATAAAGGTGGGTTCAGATACCCAGAAAGTGTTATGTAAAGGCTCGTGGATCAAGAGTGAGATTTGTCCATCCAAATAACGGAGATATATACTCAGGGTCCTCTCAGTGATATCACATTGACATAGCTAGTAAGAAAGTGGAATGTTATATTACGGGAATGAGAAAAGAGTACTTGTCGGTAATGAGATCAAACTGAAGGGAATATGCCCGAGAGGCAATAATAAAGTGGTTATTATCTTATTCCATGTTTATGATAAATGTTTATTTTGCATGCTATAATTGTATTAATTGGAAACGTTAATACATGTGTGTTTAATAAACAAAATACAAAGTTTCTAGTAATGCCTCTCATATAAACTAGCTTCTTGATTAATAAGATGATCAAGGTTTCATGATCATGGACATTGGATGTTGTTAATAACAAGGTCACAACATTGGTGGAACGATGTGATGAACATTCATCTGAAATATAGCATCACGATAAAAGTCATTATGTTTATATTGCTATAACATCATACGAAGTAATCTTAGTCCTTAGACCATGAGATCATGTTAATTGCAAACATCGAAAGAGTAACTTGATAACATCAAACGTCACACCGTAAAAGGGTGACTATAAAGGTGTGTTCAGATACTCCGAAGATGTTATGTTGAGGCTCATGGATTAAGAGTGGAATTTGTGTTCAGATACTCCGGGCCCTCTCGGTGATATCATATTAAGATAGCTTGCAAGCAAGTGATGTAATCACTAGAATGTTATATCACGGTAACGAGAAAAGAGTGCATGTCGGTAACGAGATCAAACTAGGTATTTGGATGCTGATCGAATCTCGGACATGTAATATATCGTGAGACAAAGGGATTTAGTTACAACGTTAAAGGTTCACACAATCACAAGAGTCATCGTTGAATATGTGGGAGTCAGTACGGATCTCCAGGTCCCACTGCTGATTATTGATCGGAGAGGGGTCTCGATCATGTCTACATTATTCGCAAACCGTAGGGTGACACACTTAAGGGATACCGACACCATTTAGGCCTCCTTTGATTCTCAGGATTGCCTTAGGATTTGTACCCAGAGGAAGTTTTCCTTTCAGAGCCGTTTGATTCATAGTATTGCATCCTATAGGATTAGTTCCCATAGGAACTCTCTAGTTCATTTTCACAGGAAACTTTGCATGAGGTGGGACCTCATGGTAAAAATCCTTTGCTCCAATCAAACAACCATGTGTGAGATTCCTGTGTCCGTAGGGTTCAGTTGGGCAGGGCATTGCAATCCTTTGCATTTCCTATTCCTTTGAGTTTTCTATCCTATGAATCAAAGGAGGCCTTAGTAGCAAATATGTTTCAGATAAAGATTAAGAAAGTGCTGGAATCATTTCGATGGAAACCGGAATTGTTTTGGGTGAAATTGCTGAAACTGGGTCTACATGTGATATTGAAATGTTGCAGGGAGTTTTATGTGAATGTTTGTTAATTAAAGTAATTAACAAAATTCTAAATCAAATAAATAAAAGTGTTTTATTTAAAGAGAAAATGCATTTAATTTGGTGAACATTAAATGCAAAGTGAGTGGAGTTGAAATTGATGTGAGTGGGCCCCATGGATCCTCTCCTCTTGCCCCACCTCCCCGTGAAGGTTCTCTTCTCCCTCTAGTTATTCCCCATGGTCTCGGATTAGCGAGATACATGTTCCCGGTGGCTTTATCTGGAAAGAAGTTGCTGCTTCCGCTGCATCGCTGGAGCGAGGAGGAAGAGGTTGTTCGGTGGACCGAACATGTGTGCGATCACAGATGCATCGCTACTTTGTGGTGTTGGACTTGATGGTGCTAGACCTGATGATGTTGGAACTGCTGGATCTAAAGGACTTCATCACGATCTTGAGATCGGCAAGTGTACGACTACATCATCCACGAGTTCCATCTCGTTAACAAAGCTTTGTTGTCTTCTAGGGTAAGGTCTCTATGGATGTATATCCACCCGTTGCTTGTATCTAGTAGATAGATCTTGGCGTATAGTTCCCATCGTAGGAATTTTTTTGTTTTCTATGCTGCAAACCCAATAGTGGTATCAGAGCCAGATCTATGCTTAGGTTTTTTGCACGGGTAGTACACATATGTTTATATTTGGGCGATGATGATCATGTTATTGCATCTTCTATATATTTTGGATACTGATGGCATAGTAGGATGAAGCGGCATGGACCAGCTTTACATGTCATCGCACATGAGACCAGTTCCATGACTGACATGCAACTAGTTTTTCATAAGTGGCTAGCGGGTGTCTGTCTCTCCTACTATAGTCAATATCTAATTTACAATGAGTTGCTAATAACTTAGTTATCATCGTTGTGGTTCCATGTTCGTAGGTGAGACGGTTTCTATCTTCGAAAGTCCTAAGCCACGTAAAACTTGCAATGGATAAATTAGAGGCGTCTAGTTTAGATTGTAGCTGGGCTAGTGTCATGATATGGTAATGTTGTAAGTTGATGTATGGTAGATACCCTTACAACACACCTAACGTGTAAGTTCCATAGACCTTGTCCTTACACACAAAGGAATGATAGAGATCATACCACGATGCACATGATGGTGATCAAATGCATGGACCATATCATTCCACTTTACACATATGATGTTTGCATCTTATATTGCTAGTTTGGCGTTTTAGTAGCATTATAAGATGCTCCCTTATTTAAATATCAAGATAAAATGTGTTCTTCCTTAAGTATGCACTGTTCTATGGATCGTGTTTCGAGACATCACGTGATGATCGGGTGTACTCGACTCTATGCTTTCATACAATGGGTGTAAGACAGTTTTACACACGCGAGTACTAAGGTTCTTACTTGGTGAGCCTAGCATGTACAGACATGGCCTCGGAACACGGACCGAAAGGTTAAGCATGAGTCATATAGTTGATGTGATGCCCATATTGATGCTCGCCTTTGAAGCTACATCGACTCACGTGATGACCAGACTTGGTGTAGTGGATTTGGTTCATGTAATCACCAAAAAGGCACGAGGAATGTCGTTTTTAGTGGGAGTTCATTTCTAATTTAGATTAGTCGAACACAATTTGTCATAAACTAAATCAAAGTGAATTTGCATAATTTGTTGTAGTCATTGGCATCTATTCACTACCTTATGCTTAGTTTTAATTGATATAATAGATCTATAGAATTCTGGATATTTACTTTACGAGCTAGTATCGTATTGTTTTGAATGTCAATTTAAAGTTTAGAAGTCCTATTGCAAACTCTCAGCAAACTCTATTTACTCCATGAAGTTTAATAAGTAGTATTAAATCAAGAGTAAGAATTCCAATGTTAGTATCTAAAGTATCATGTTTTCCTCCATGATTATTGATATTCAAAAGTTGTTTTAATATCAAGATTATTTAGGAGCTGAAAAATTGTTTCAGAAACCATCATGTGTGGAAGATATTGTGATATCTGAAACAATGTTTTTGGTTGCATTATGATATAATATAATTTAGCAAAATACATGTTCTCATATTGTATGATAATTTGTGAAGGATGGAGATGCTAGGCATTCGGATCTCCCTAAAAGGTTTTGGGAACTAACATTATACTCGCAATTCTTCCTTATAGGCTATAGTAGCTTGATCATGAAAGTTGTCATGATAAGGATGAATAGAAGATGTAAGTAAAATGTTTACTACACTAATAGATTACTAAAGAATGGGTTTTTGAAAGAACACCAAACATTTGATGATGGTGATCCACTTCAAAGTGCAAGTCCAAAGGTATTAGTATTTGACTATATACACTTTGTACTATGTGTCATGTGAATGACACTACTATTGATGTTGATAGATTCTTTTAAAAGAAAAGGAATTGTTGAAAGAGAATCTATAAAATATTTGGCAGAAAAGAAAAGGTTGGAATGTCCAACTTAGGTATATAGAATACATACATGTTATGGATGTATTCCTTGCTTGTTAAACAATGTGGTTCTAAGGTATTGGATACCGGTATTGGATACCGAATTGGTTGGTGTGAAGTGTCATACAGAACAACACAATTCATGAACTGCAACAACCTAAGTAACTGGCAAGAGAATAAGTGATGGTGTTCATCTAAAACAAATAAAGTTTTATTGTGTTTTTGTTGTCGTCAAACCTAGCCTTCAAGATTTGTTTTAAGAATTGTTATTTTGTTCCGATATTACGAGAACAGTGGTTGTTCAAATAATTATCGTATTCCATAAAGGATGGATGAACTTTTACAAGTCTAGTTGGAGAAATCACATCCATAAACATTATTGCTAAAATGTCATAAGACAAATGATTGGAAGATCACTTGTTGATACATTGCAAATGTATCTATAATTTTTGATGTTCCATGCTTGGTTTTATCTACTTTCTTATGTTTTGTCCATATTTTGGAGTACTTTTCATGTGATTTCTTGGACTAACCAATTAACAAGAGCCATAGTGCCAGCTGCTTGTTTTCTGCTGTTTTTGGTTCTAGGAAGTCAGAAAATGAATATTCTCAGAATTGGACAGGACAAAAGCCAAATTTCCTATTTTCCCGGAAGACTCACGGAGCTAGAAGGAGAGTCGGAGAGGGGCCACAGGGTGGCCACACCCCCCCAGGCGCGGGTACCCCCAGGCCATGCCAGGGCATGGTGTGGGCCCCTGGCTGGCCACTGACCTTGCCTCCTTCGCCTATATATTCCCCCGAGGCAAAAACCCTAGATCGTCAAGCCTCTAGCCACGAAAAGTTCCGCAGCGTCGCCGCCATTGAAGGGGAGATTCGGGGGACAGAAAGTCTCTATTCCGGCACCTTGCCGGGATGGGGAAGTGCCCTCGGAGCCATCTCCATCGATCTCCACCACCATCTCCATCACCATTGCTGATTCCCATGACGAGGAGGGAGTAGTTCTCTCTCGAGGCTAAGGGTTCTACCGGTAGCTATGTGTTCATCTCTCTCTCTATGCATGATCTTATTGAGATCATGAGCTTGTAATCAAGTAGATCTAACTTGCTACTCAAGTGCTTTAATAGATCTCTGCCCTCCCCATGTGTGTGAAAGTGACAGCGTGCACACCATGGTGGCACTTAGGCTAGAGATTACAAATACTTGTTATGAGTTATATTTGGAGTTGGATTGTTTCTATGAAATTGTGGTGTTTATTGGAACCATCTAGAGCTCAAGATGACAGTGTGGGGTTATCTAGATGGGGAAAGCGAACTTTGAGGTGTGCTGTTATAGCCCTACCATGGATTAGAGTGTCCAGCCGGAGAGTAGTTCAGAGTAATCATAAAGAGATAATATTTATATGAGAGTGTTCACTAGCGAAAGTATGATCCCTAGGCCTTGTTTCTAAGCATTGAAACACCGTTTGCAATTAGATCTGTTACATGTTTGCTTGCTTCCATCTTTATTTCAGTTTGCCTTTAGTTTCTTCCACGCCATCAAGCTATTTTATGGCACCATTGTCTTTTATCCATACCACTTGTATTTCACTATCTCTTCGCCGAACTAGTGCACCTATACAACTGACAAGTGTATTGGGTGTGTTGAGGACACAAGAGACTTCTTGTATCTTGATTGCAGGGTTGCTTGAGAGAGGATAACTTTGACCACTTCCTCCCTGAGTTTGATAAACCTTGGGTGATCCACTTAAGGGAAAACTTGCTGCTGTTCTACAAACCTCTGCACTTGGAGGCCCAACAACTGTCTACAAGAATAGAAGTGCGTAGACATCAAGCTATTTTCTGGCGCCGTTGCCGGGGAGGTAAGGTAAAAGGTATTCACACCGGAGGATTAAAGAAGAAGAACCTCCCACGACAAATGCCTATTTTTTGTCGCTGTTGCCAGGGAGGTAAGGTAAAAGGTACTCACATCCTCCGGTGTGAGACCTCGAAGTTATTTCCTTTAGATTCTGCAATTTTGTCTTTTTGTTTCTTGTTTTCACTAGATAGGCTTAACGGAAAACAACAAAAAAATTAGAGAGCTTTATAGTATTTATCTTGAGTTAGGACATGAAGTGTTTGAAGAGAAAATTAAAAACCCTATGGAACTTTATTTGCATGCTAATAGCAATGTTGTTAGTATGAATTCTTTGGACACCGTTATTGCTAATGCTATGGAAAAGTCTAAGCTTTGGGAAGCTAGTTTTTATGAAAATGATCTTTTTAGTTCCCCAGCTTTGGAAGATAGCTATTCTATTGCTTATGATGATACCAAACCTCCAATATATGATGATTACAATGATGAGCATGTGATACGTCCATTTTGCATCACTTTTCTATGTCATAATTCACTATTATTCATTGATATATTTCGTATTGAGAGGTGATACTTATGTTATTTCATCTGTTTTTGCATGGTTGATGACTTTTGGAGCATGGACCGCTGCAGTCAGGATTCTGATGGAAAAGGTGCTGTTTGGAGGCCAAATTCGCGAAGATCAGAAAATCTAGGAAAATATACGGAAAATCCTATTTTTCCAGAAGACTAAGGATGCCAGAAGATGGAGTGGAGATGGGCCACAAGGGGTCCACACCACCCCATGGCGCGGGCAGCCCTAGGCCGCGCCAGGAGGTGGTGTCGCCACCCTGGCCTACTCCAGCCTCTCCCCTCTGGCATATATCATTCTCACGAAACCGTAAGACTCTGGGAGCAACCACAGAAAGATTCCGTCGCCTCTGCGGGGTGGAAAACACCGAGAGAGAAAGATCTCTCCGGCAGACAGATTCTGCCGCGGGAATTCCTTCCCAGAGAGGGGAGATCGTCGCCATCAACACCACCATCAAGCTGGACTTCATCGGGATCATCATCATCACCACCATCATCACCATCAGCACCCTCATCACCATCTCCATATTGCTGTAACAATTGAGTTGAATCTTGCATTAGTTCATAGGGGAAACTTTCCAGGTGTTGATTACTCTTTGTAGTTGATGCTATTGAGTGAACCATTGAATTATTGTTTATGTTCAGATTGTTATACATCATTATTCCATCTCTGATCATGATCCATATGATGTCTTGTGAGTAGTTCATTTTGTTCTTGGGGACATGTGAGAAGTCTTGTTGTTAGTAGTGGAGTTGCGTTGAGAAAGATTCAATAGATTGTTATTTAAGTTGTGGTGTACTTCTTCTAGTGGTGTCATGTGAACGTCGACTACATGACACTTCACCTATATGGGCCTAGGGGAATGCATTGTGTATTTGGCTACTAATCGTAGGGGTTGCCGGAGTGACAGAAACCTGAACCCCTGTTAAGAAACCATTGCACAAGGGACGTAAGGGTCTTAGAGTTTAAAGCTGTGGTTAGGTTTCTACCTTAATTACTTTCTTGTACTTACGGATGTTTGCAAGGGGTATAATCATAAGTATGTATTAGTCTTGGATGGGGCGGTACATTAGCACATGTTCAACCACACAACACTTAGCAAGCTAGAGAAGATTAATCAACAATATGAAGCGAAAGCACTTGACAGTCTTCCCATGTGTCCTCGAGAATGTTTAGTCATCTTAAGTAATACCATTGGCTTGCCCTTTGCTGCATAAAGGATTGGGCCACTTGCTGCATTTATTCCTACTGTCTTTTATTTACTCGTACTTTGTTTACTTGCTTTATCGAAAACCCCTAAAAATTCGTTTGCTAAGTATTCGCAGAGAATTCCTGATCCATACCACTAGCCAGCACCTTCTGCTCCTCGTTGGGTTCGACACTCTTACTTATCGAAAATACTGCGATACACCCCCTATACTTGTGGGTCATCTAGACTATTTTCTGGCGCCGTTGCCGGGGAGTGAAGCGCTATTGGAGAGTGGAACTGGTAAAGGAAACTTCTACTGTGAGTATTGTTTACTTCTGTTAGTTGCTTTATTTTCGTTATGGATAATTCACCGAGTTTCTTATTTGGTAATGCTACTACCACTGCTAAGGTAGTAGATAAGCCACCACCTACTGAGAATGATGTTTTCAAAATACCTACAAGAATTATTGATCGTGTTATGGATAATTACTATGTTGGGGATGGAACTGTCCATCCCGGTGATCATTTACTCTTTATACACGAATTATGCTGGTTGTTCAAGTGTGCAGGTATTACTACAGATCAAGTTAAGAAGTTATTCTCATTGTCACTGAAAGGAAGAGCTGAGGAATGGTATAAGCTGCTGAAGAATGGTCAAGCTCTGGAATGGGAGGAAATAGTGCCTCTCTTTTATTCAAAGTTTTATCCTCCTAGTGAGATTCATAAAGATCGGAATCAAATATACAACTTTTGGCCTCTTGATGGAGAGAGTACAGCTCAAGCTTGGGGGAGATTGAAGTTACTAATGCTCAAATGTCCCATTCATGAGCTCCCCAACAATATTATTATCAATAACTTTTATGCAAGGCTCCCTCTACATGATAAGGATTTATTGGATGCTTCTTGTGCTGGATCATTCACTCACATGGAAGAAGAAGCTAAATGGGATCTTCTGGACCGTATTCAAGACAATGCTGAAGCTTGGGAGAATGACAAAGGTAGAAAGTCAGGTATAAATTATGATTATGAATGCATTGAATCTTTTATGGAAACTGATGACTTTCAAAATATTAAAAATGCTTATGGTCTAGACTCTCAAGCTATTGCTTCATATTTTAAGGCTTTTGCTTCCTATATTGAAGTGCCTAAAAAGAAGTGGAATAAGTATCATGAACCTTATAAAGATGTTGCTAAGATTGTTCCTGCAAGAAATACTGAAGTTTATACTGCTAATCATGTCTTACCTGAACCTTATATTGAGAAAATGCCTTTTCTAGTTAAGGTAAAGGAACATTCTATGATAGCTAGTATGGTTAATGAAAGTACAAATAAAGCTATTGAACCTGATAAACAAATGATTGATGAACCTATCATAGCAAGTGTGAAAGACTTTGTCACCAAGTATGAGAAAGAGGGACACCCTATCCTTTGTAAGGATACCTCTAATATTGTTTCGCAAAGTAGTGTTATGAGAGCTAGTATTCCTGTTTTTTTGTTAGAATAAGTGATCATTGTTATGATGGTCCTTGTGATAGCTATATTGTTAAGTTTATGCATGATACTGAAAGTTCCTATGAGAGAGGTAAAAGTGTTCTTATGTATCTCAATAATATCAAGTTTTCTCGTTTTATGCTGAAAGTTTTTATGTTGCGCTTCTTTTGCCTTCTTATGCAAGTTGCCTCTGGTTTCAATAACTTTCTTGTTTACAAAATCCCCTTGCATAGTAAGTGGGTTAGACTTAAATGTGTGTGTATTTTTGCTTCTTAATGCTCTCTTTCACTTCAATTCATATCCCTATGAGAGCTTCTTCAAAATTATCACGCCCATCTTAATGGCTATAAAGAAAGAGCTTTATGGGAGACAGCCCAATTTGTTTTTGCTTTTAGTTTGTTTTTGTTTCTTTGAGTCTTGGAAGTTATTACTTCGGTAATAACCGCTCCTTATCCATTTTGTTTGGTTTTTGTGTCAAGATCAACCTCTAAGGAGAGAGAAGTAAGATTTGGGGAAGTTGCTGTCCCGAAACAGATTTTTGTGCTTAACCGTAAAAATTTGTGAGAGATCTCTGTATGTTGGATTGAGCTGTAATTTTTTTGTGCTTCTGCCCCAGGTTGTTATTTAACTTTCGTTAGTTTTGCACTTTTTGATTTGAGCAACAGAAGATTTTCGAAAAAATTGATCTTTACCTGCTGGTCTGTTTTGACAGATTTTGCCAATCTTGCATTTGCTTCTTTATTCGATTTCCTTTTTGAATTCTTTTTGGGTTTTCGGAAGGAGTTGCTACAGTAGCTTTTGTTTTGATGGTTTTAAGTTGAAGTTGGACTCAAAAGGTTTTATCACTTCACTTATACTAATGTTGCTAATGAGAACTGTCTGAAGTTTTGTGTGAAAGAAATTTCCAGGAAGTGGAGATAATGGTGTAATAAGGAAGAGAAGGATTTTATGACTCAAGTAATAAGTGTATGAAGATGAAGATATTGATGTTATTCAAGTGGTGACTCCGGAAGAATCCACTAAATACCAAATTCAGAGACATGCAGAGTCCGTTTCCAACTAGGTAACAGTTCTGGTAAGAAAAGTTCCGTGAAAATACAATCCAACTATATTTTTGCAGTTTTCAGTCAATAAGAAAAGCTATGAAGCGAAAAAAGGACGGAACCGGAGCCAGGGTAGCCCACACCACCCTGTGGCGCGGGCCCACCCATGGCCGCGCCACCAGGTGGTGAGGCCACCCAGGACTCCGCCTCCGACCCGTTTTCACCCAGTACCTTCCTTTTGATATGAAACTTCATAATATATAACCCCCGGATCCCCCAAGGTTCGTATATTGTGTTTTCGTCGTGTTTTTGTTTCGATCTGTTTCTGCCAGGAACTATTCTTGAAGCTTTGAAGAACAATGGTGTCTACCAAGGATAAAGGGAAGGAGCTCATGGAGGAAGACCTCCAAGACCCCGGGAAGGAGAAGGAGAGTGAAGGGTTAGAAGGACTGCGCGGATGCAGACTGGGGGGGGGGGGGGGGGAAGCTCCTCGTCACAGTTTGGCCCCACGGTCACTTCCTCCACACACCAAGAATCCCTTCCATACCTTTATCCATAACCATGCAGGAAAAGGAGACTCCAAGAGGGAAGAATGGAAAAAGAATCACAAGAGCTGGGATCCACAAACTAAAATGATCACGAGCCGTATTGAGCACAACTCGGAGTTGATTCGTACTCTCACTTTCGAGATTGAGGACTTTGGGAGACTGATTAGAGAGCTCATCGAGAGGATACCACCACCACCTAAGGAGTAATTCGTCATCAGGTTTTGCATCCCCTTGGTTTGTTCCAAGCTTGGGGGAGTGCCACGGTATCACATCACTATCTTCTATCTTTTTACCTTATTAGTAGAGTCATATCATGAATAGAGGAGTTATTATGTAGTATGGTTTGCATTATGGAAGTGTCCCCTCTCTCGTTAGATATGTATCCCTTGGTGTGAGTTGCCGTTATGGAATATTAATGAGAAGTTCTATCATTCACTCTTTTGCATAGCTTATATTAGATTTCAATTCGTGGTTATATGATTGATCTTGTTGTTAGTACTGGTAGCACTCTGGGATCATTGAGTTAATTTAGTTGGTTTTAGCAAACCTGGCTCGGTCAGTAGCACACTATTTTTGAGAGTTGAAAGAAAAGATAGAAGTACTCTAGAGAAAAATAATTTCATCATCTTTCTTTCTTGATTTGCTCATAAGTCTAGTATTCTCTAGTTAAGAGCTTTTGTGCTTCCAAGGAAGATTACATGTTTGTCTTTATCACTTGTATGTTTGTTTGTTTCCTTCAATTCTTATACTTGCTACCCAGCCTTGCTAGCCAAAAACCTGTACTGAGAGGATTTCTTCTCGTGCATCCACCTCCTTAAACCAAACCCATGCCATTTGTGTCCACCATACCTACCTAGTAGCATTATTGCTATTCCAAGTACATTCTTGTTTTATCTACCTCCCAAATTAAACTTGTTATGTGAAAATTAGTGATTAAAGCTCTCACGAACTTGACGACACACTTTACTTTCTTGCACTTAATAAACTTGAACCATTGTGCTCACCTATGTTGCGTATATGCTTGCGCTTTGTAAGTTGTGAATTAGCAGAACCATGCTGTCATGGGGAACACTTTCAACATTGCACTGGTACTTTGTACCAAGTTGATATCATGTTCTTTTGTCTATGGATGTCGTCGGTGTGAAATGAAAGGGGAGCTTGTAAGTCCATGGAGTTATGCATATGTGTTATAGAAATGTCTGGGCCGCTGGTCTAATCCATGCTGACATGGTGGAAACCTGCAGCGTAACCATAACGAGTATCTATGAAGCATTCTTCTTATAAAAAAAAGAGTCTGATATTGAGAAAAAAGAGAAAAAGAAAAAAAAGAGATATTATGAAAAGAGGAAAGAGAGAAAAAAGCACCATATTCCCATGGTAAATAAGAATATTGTTGAGATGCTTGTTGTCTGCTTGCCTTGTCATTTTGATATGGGGATTCTTCCGTATCATCGGGCAAGGGGTACCCCGTTGGTGGTTCTCTATGATACACATATGCTTACGATGACAAGAACTTACCGGTGACTAAACTTGAGTAGCATGAGGAGCGGCCCTCGTATTCAAGGGACATGGGATTCTCAACTTGCAACTTGTCAATGCATATCCTCATTTTTGATCACTTTAACCTTAATCACCTAAAGATGCCTATGATAGGGGCAATGAGAGCTGAAAGCTAGTAAGTATCATAATTTTTGGGAGCTCTTTATGAGACTTGCAATCCCTACTTCCCTCTTTGAAGGGCCTTTTTTTTACTTTGTAGTTGAGTTAGTAAACCTATTCCCTTCTATCTCAGCAAGTATTTTGAGTTGATGTGTTTCATTCATTCATATGATGATTTATTCAATCATGTTTCTTATGTTCCTTGCTTTGCACGTTGCTCTTATCTTGAAGTTTACTACTTTGAAAGCTATCATTGAAAAGCCAGCTATTTGTGAACTCCAGCAAATTATCAACTATTCTTCGACCAAGAGCTAAGTTTGCCATTACCAATTATGATTCACTTTATGTATCTTTATTGTGTTTCCTTTACTCATTGCAAGTTGAGTTATATAATAGTGAGTTGTATTCTATTATGATATGTGTATTTGATGAATGTGATGCTTGTTGTCCGTATTCTTTTATCGACTCTTCACTCCATAAACCTGAGGCCATGTTTATTGAGCTCAGCTCGCTTGAGGACAAGCGAAGTCTAAGCTTGGGGGAAGTTGATACGTCCATTTTGCATCACTATTCTATGTCATAATTCACTATTATTCATTGATATATTTCGTATTGAGAGGTGATACTTATGTTATTTCATCTGTTTTTGCATGGTTGATGACTTTTGGAGCATGGACTGCTGCAGTCAGGATTCTGATGGAAAAGGTGCTGTTTGGAGGCAAAATTCGCGAAGATCAGAAAATCCGGGAAAATATACGAAAAATCCTATTTTTCCAGAAGACTAAGGATGCCAGAAGATGGAGTGGAGATGGGCCAAAGGGGGCCCACACCACCCCATGGCGCGGGCAGCCCTAGGCCACGCCAGGAGGTGGTGTGGCCACCTTGGCCCACTCCAGCCTCTCCCCTCTGGCGTATATCATCCTCCCGAAACCCTAAGACTCGAGGAGCGACCACAAAAAGATTCCACCGCCTCTACGGGGCAGAAAACACCGAGAGAGAAAGATCTCTCCGGCAGACAGATTTCTGCCAGGGGAATTCCTTCCCGGAGAGGGGAGATCATCGCCATCAACACCACCATCAAGCTGGACTTCATCGGGATCATCATCATCATCACCACCTGTTGGGGATATACTTTCCGGGTATCCTCACAGTTCCACACTGACCAGGGTGGCCCACTTCGGGTTAGAGCTTTGCTTCACGGGCGGCCTAGTCAGGGAGAAAGACGGAGTCCAATCTGGCTACAGGAAGGCCCAGAAGACTTACCGACTTAGGCCCAGGATGTTACTTGTAGTTGGAGATGTACTCTGTAATCAACTCTTAGTCGTAGCCGGATTGATCTCTCCTGTAAACCCTAGGCCAGATATCAATATAAGCCGTCCTAGGGAGAGCCTTTAGGGCACACCCAATACTTTAGACCCTCAACTCGCACAAGCGATACCATTGTAACCCATATTCCGGCTCTACCGTATTACTGGATTGCTAGCAGGAGTAGGATCCATCCAAAGCCGGTGGATTCGAACTTGGATAAACTTGTGTGCTCACCGTCCCGGAACACCGTACGTCTCACACCCTTCTCTTCCGCACGCCTCGAGGACCCCCTCATGGCGTACTTGTCCTCAATCTGACGACAGTTGGCACCCACCGTGGGGCAAGTGAGCTTCGGATCTGCGTTCCGAGCAGAATCTGCAAGAATCGGCATCGGTGAGACTATCGTCGTCGGTCGCATCCTCTACGCCAGCGACGTCCCTCTCATCGTTCTCGACGAGACATGGATTCCGGCAAGGGAGGCTGTGAATGCCTATACAATCATGTCTTTTGGCGAGATCGATGTCTACATCGGTTTCGCTGAACCTGCCCAACCCACCCCAGTGGTCATGATAGAGGCAGAAGAATTTTCTGGGTCCCCTTTGTCCGCAGAGGCGGCAGAGTTCCGGATCTCAGAAAACCCTAATCCCACCCAGCCCGCACCAATTGCGGAGATAGTGGAGAAATCCGAGCCTGAAGAAGACCTAGCGGTCCAAGTCGAATCTGGAGTGGATCTCTCTGGAGAAGCCGGATCCTAGATCGACCCACCCGTGGAAGTCGAAATTCAGGAGGAGCATATCAACGACACTGATTCCGGCTCTGATGACGGCGGGACAGACAGGCCTTTTCTGAGGTACACACTAAGACGTATGATACTGCAAGGCGAAAGCGCGTATGCAATCCTCGAGACCATCAAAAGTTTCGACATGGCTGATCGCGAGGGCCGCAGGTACCTCAGGAAGCACGCGACGCACTTCGTTGGATACGTAGGATCCGGATCCGGCTCTGTCGATGCTAGAGAAAACACCAACTCTGTGCTGGAGGCAATTGGAACAAACGTCAACGTCCCTCCATCCTCGGATGAGTCTATGACGTCGGCAGATTTCTGAAAGATCTCCGGGGAATATGAATAGGAGTATAACTCCAAAGCTGCAGAAGAAGGAGAAGCCATGGATGAAGGATCCTGAGAAAATCTCCCAAAGCGCAGGATGACATGGACGTCGGAGACAATCCCGAAGTCCAGATGTCCGAAAGTACCGATCAGAGCTTGACTCCGGGAAACGGGCCCAAAGCCGTCTTTGCTACCGGCATTGCCAAGAAGGCAAAGAAGAGGAACAAGAAGAACAAGACCCCGGCAAAAGACCCTCTCACAGAGGAGGTGATCGCCGAGGAATACGAGGAAGACTCGGATGGAGCACTTATCCCAGAAGAGCCAAAAAAGAAGCATTGGTGGATGGACACGTGATCAACAAAGGTGCCATAAACTCATCGATGCTGCATTAACCACACCTATCCCTACAACCGCATAACTTACTGCGGATGAGCTGGACGAAAGGGCGCAGGCCCTAGAAGTGTGTCGTCAACAACTCCTCTATGAAGCCAAGAACATCGAAGTGGAGAAGAAACGCATGTCAAACAAGGACTACATGTCTAGGTTACATCAGAAGATACGGAAACGTCACACAGATGACAACCAATTCCCACGTGTCTGTGCCGTCCTTTTTGGGGACGAGATGGGGAAGCCACGGAAAGATAGCAATGGAGATTGGGTTTACCCAACCCCAGTACAGAATACCGTGGCAGCCCGAGAAATTCTATCGGCTAATCCAGGACCGAAGGAGATATGTTTGGGTATCAAACTACTCAATAAGAGACTGGAGCAGCAAAAGGTCGCCCTGTCCGAAGTCAAAAACTGGTCTCGGATTCTGACCAATGTCGCACAGATCTGGCATGGGCTGACGTAAGATCCCATTATGTTCGGGCGCAGTACCATAACCCCGAACGACGGGAAGACAATTATTCAAGAACCGGATCGTCAGGACAGCAACACAAAGCTGCACGTAACTGGAGCAATGTTGCTCTAGAGGCCGAGAAAGATGCCGTTGCTGCACTGAATCCGAGGAACCCTCCACGACGAGAGTCTAACGATCGAAGGGGAGAAGATAAAGAGAAACGTCGGGAGGAGGATCGCCAAAAAATGCCACCTCCTTAACATGCAAGCCGTCCGGCCGAGCCTCACCATGGTGGGAACGACGGACGAAGGAACGACAGAAACCATGCTACCACGAGCCGATAGGGGGCTCGTCGTAGTCAAGACCCTCCCTGGAACCGGAATAATGATGCTCCGGACGGAGACCGGCGATCAGCCAGAAACAATTCAGCTGCCCCACCCTCTCCACCAAGCAGCCACCACAACGGCTCCCAAGGAGGATGACGTGGCGGAGGAGGTGGCGGCAGAAGCCGAAGTCCGGCTCCAAGGCACCGCAGCCACAGCCGACATTCGGGATGATCTCTATCCCCGAGCGACGCAAGGCACATGATCAATTCCAACATAGAGGCGCAGCGCTATGAAAACGATGACATGTACGTGGGCCCAAAGTGCTTTGGACCACGCATCAGAGCTACAAGATTCCCGGAAGGATTTGCTATCTCAAGGCATATCCAAGCCTACCGGCATTGCTTGGCCAAACACTTCGCTACAGGATTTTTTCCAAGCTTGCTGCATCTCCAAAGGCGGAAACAACCTGGTTACAACCCGATATCTCCCACTTATGCTGCGGAAGACGGCGCGATCATGGCTCAATGAACTTCGAGAGAACACCATCCATAACTGGTATGACATGCAAAGTGCGTTCTTTCGGAATTTCAAAGGCACATATCGGAGGCCCTGTTCGGTCGGAGACCTACAACGTTGCACCCAGAAAGCCGGAGAAACTTGTCGGGATTACCTCGGATGATGGATCGACACCAAGAACTCCTGTGAAGGAGTAAACGATCAAAATGCGATTGAATCTTTCATCGTAGGACTCCCAATTGGTCTACTGCGTCACCGCTTGAAGTGTGACAAGGTTACTGATTTGGGAGAGATGATAGAAACAGCGAGCAAGTACGCATATGCTGACGATGATGCAGAGGGATTACTCAATGTCCTGGCTGTACCTCAGTCAGCAAAGACAAAGCAACAGGCTCAGAAGCGCAAAAATACCTCGGAAGAAAAACCCAACACGGAAATAGGTGGTTACTACTGTTTCTGGGTCTGGAGGACGAGGAGGACGCGGCGGAGGCCGTGGGCGTGGTCGTGGGACTTCAAGGGTCCAAGGTAGAGGCGAACAACAACCAGGCAAAACCTACTCTTGGGCCGACATTGCCAATAACCCATGTGTGCATCACTTAGACGCCAATGGGGGCTCATCCCACTCCAACGCTGAATGTTGTTTTAATGACGACATCAAGAGAGATGATACCGCTGGCTACAAAGCTAAGCGGAAGAAGGGAAAGAAAAATCCCGAAAAGGACAAAGAGACCAAGGAAGATTCTGACATGGAGGAAGCTGATGCTTCAAATCCCAAACCGGAAGGGAAGAAAACTTTTCCCACCAAGAAAGACACTTATGTCACCTTCCTCGGATCTCAACCAGCAAAGGTCAAGAAAGCAGTGCTCCACGAGCTCAATGCAACAGTTCTGGCTGTCCCCCAATTCCTGGACTGGTTGGAAGTGGCAATCACATTTGACCGCGATGATCATCCGCCTAAGCTACACATGCGAGGAAAATACGCCTTAATCGTCAACCCACTTATTGATGGTTATGGTTTCTCCAAGACCCTCATGGACGGTGGTAGCAGTATCAATATTCTCTATGTCGAAACGCTACGCCGGATGAAGATCTTGGAAACCCAGCTGAACCATAGCTCTGTGATCTTTCACGGAGTTGTCCCAGGAAGACAAGCTAATTCCCTAGGAGAGATCACTTTGGATGTTACCTTTGGAACTCCAAAGAACTATTGGACGGAGGAACTTTCCTTCGAAGTGGTCCCGTTCAAGAGCGCATACCACGCTATATTTGGACGTCCGGCTTACTGGGCTTTTATGGGTCGTCCGTGTTACATAATATGATGAAAATTCCAGGTCCCAACGGCGTGATCACCATCAGGGGAGACCCGAAGAAGGCACGAGAATGCGAGGATGGAAATGCCGCCTTTGCCGAAGCCGTGCTGCATGCCCAGGAGTACCAGGAGATCAAGAAGAGCATAGATCCGTCCGAGATGCCCGCAACAAAGAAGGAGGTAACAAAGCCAAATCCGGAGTTCAAGGCATCAGAAGAGACGAAGAAAGCGCCGTTGAAGGATGATGACCCCTCCAAGGTGACCCAGATAGGCGTAGGCCTAAGTAGCACATAGGAAAGCGCGCTCGTCAAGTTCCTCTAAGCAAATCAAGATATCTTCGCATGGCAGCCATCTGACATGACCGGAGTACCTAGGGAACTTGCCGAACACTCTCTAAATGTAAACCCGAATGCTAAACCCGTCAAACAGTCCCTACGACGGTTTGGCGACGAAAAGCGTAAGGCAATAGCTAAGGAACTAGCACGGCTCGAGTTAGCCGGATCCATAGAAGAGGTCATCCACACTGATTTGTCAGCCAATCCTGTAATGGTCCCTAAAAAGGACACCACTGATTTAAGGATGTGTGTTGATTATACTGCCTTGAAGAAGGCTTATCCAGAAGATCCGTTCGCTCTGCCTAGAATTGATCAAGTCATCGATTCTACGGTAGGCTCGGAACTCCTCTGTTTTCTCGACGCATATTCCGGTTATCACCAAATCCGGATGAAAGAATCTGACAAAGTCAAAACTTCATTCATAACCCTCTTCGGAACCTTCTGTTTTGTTACGATGCCTTTTGGGCTAAAGAACGCAGGAGCTACGTACCAGCGCACGATGCAGCATTGCCTCCACGACCAACTCGGACGCAATGTACATGCATACGTGGATGACATCGCGGTGATGTCCAAAAAGAATGAAACACTGATTTCCGACTTGGAGGAGACGTTCGCCAATCTACGAAAATACAACATCATGCTTAACCCGAAGAAATGCTTCTTTGGAATACCAGCCGGAAAATTGTTAGGTTTCATCGTGTCTCAAAGAGGCATAGAGGTGAACCGAGACAAAATAAAGGCTATACTCAATATTTCCAGGCCAACTCGCCTGAAGGACGTACAAAGACTAATTGGTTGCATTGATGCAGTCAGTCGATTTGTAAGCCTGCTTGGTGAAAGAGCCGCACCATTATATAAACTCCTGAAAAAGACCAAGGATTTTGTCTGGACCGACGAAGCTGAAGCTGCACTACAAGATCTGAAAAGAGTACTCTCATTTGCTCCTATCCTTGCAGCGTTGGAACCTCAGGAACCGATGTTGCTTTACATTGCTGCGACAAATAAAGTTGTCAGTATCATCATGGTGGTGGAGAGACCAGAGGAAAATCAGGAACACCTGGTGCAGCGTCCGACGTACTTTGTTAGCGAGGTCCTGACAGAATCAAAGAAGCGGTATCCGCACTATCAAAAATTGGCTTACGGTGTTTTTCTAGCATCTCGTAAGTTACGACACTATTTTCAGGAGCATCCAATTACCGTGGTTAGCAAGGCTCCCATGAGAGACATAATCAATAATAGTGACGCCACAGGATGCGCCGCCAAATGGGGAATAGAGCTTTCAGCTTTCGACATTGAGTATAAACCTCGGACAGTAATCAAATCCCAGATCCTTGCTGACTTTGTCGCTGATTGGACAGAGATGAAGGAGACCATGATCCTCCCTGAGTCGGAATATTGGACCCTCTTTTTCGATGGGTCTAAGGCTCGAGGGGGCTGGCGTGGTGCTCAAATTACCCCAAGGAGATAAACTTTTATACATGCTGCAGATCCACTTCACGGCGACAAACAACATTGCCGAGTATGAAGCACTGCTGCATGGAATCCGGATTGCTAAGGATATTGGCATCCGACGTTTGATGTGTTACGGAGATTCGGATCTTTTTGCTCAGCAAGTATCGGATATTTATAATGCAAATAAACACATGGCAGCATATAAAGCTATCGTGGATGATCTCTCTAAATCGTTCGAAGGGTTTGAAGTACAACACATCCCTCGAGCAGAAAATGAGGAAGCAGACGCACTATCTCGCATAGGCTCTGCGCAGAAAGAGGTCCCGGATGGCGCTTTTTTAGAGCACCTCAAAGTCCCCTCAATAAAGGGAGTAGATGAGGAATATCCGACCAAATCCGAATCACCTTTGATAGCAGTTCTGGCTGTAATTCCCAGCTGGACTTAACCCTACCTCGATTATTTGGTAGATGGAAAATTACCCGAAGACGAGTGCTGAGCCGGCAGATTATCCGACGACTATTGTTAAACGTGAGCTCCATAAACGGAGTGTTTCTGGGGTTTTTCAGCGCTGCGTATCTTCGGAAGAAGGAGTGGAAATATTAAGGGAAATCCATGAAGGTGAGTGTGGTCACCACGCTGCAGCCAAATATTTAGTGGCAAAAGATTTTATACACGGATTTTTCTGGCTTACAGCTCAGGCAGATGCCGAACGATTAGTCAAGACGTGCAAAGGCTGCCAAAAGTACGCCAAGCAAGCTCATGTTCTGGCTGATCAGCTGCGAACAATACCTATAACATGGCTCTTTGCGGTCTGGGGACTTGACATGGTAGGAACATTTAAACGAGATCCAAGTGGATTTACTCACCTCTTAGTGATGGTGGATAAATTCACCAAATGGATTGAGGCTAAACCTGTCACTAGTTGTCATGGAGCAACAACCAAAAGATTTGTCGAGGATGTTATAATCCGGTATGGTTATCCGCATAGCATTATCACGGACAACGGGAGTAACTTTTCTATGGGAGAACTGTTCTGCAACGAGCAAAATATCCGGCTTGACATTGCGTCAGTCGCACATCCACAAGCTAACGGACAAGTCGAAAGGGAAAATGATTTAATCTTACAAGGCCTGAAACCGAGACTCGAAGCACCATTATGACGTGCTGTGGGGGCTTGGGCGGAGGAACTACCCTCTGTAATTTGGAGTTTACGAACAACTCCGAACAGGTCAACAGGATACACACCTTTCTTCTTGGTCTATGGCCCAAAAGGAGTTCTTCCTTGTGATTTAATTCATACTTCTTCTAGAGTGGCCGCGTATATCGAAGAGGATGTCGAGATTTCTCGACAAAATGATCTCGACTTAGTCGAAGAAGTTCGCGTCGTTGCTAAAATGAGATCTACAGCCTATCAGCAGAAGTTATGCAAGTATCATAGCCAGAGAGTCCGAAATAGATCTTTCAATAAAGGTGATTTGGTTCTCCGGCTTGTGCAACAGAGAAAGCACAAACTTTCCCCAGTATGGGAAGGGACCTTTTTAGTTAGTCGAGTATTGCACAATGGATCGTACTACTTAACTGACATGAGGCCAGTCAAAGAAAGACCTGCTACTAAGAAGAGAAAGAGAGCTGGAGGCAGTACAAATTCGGATGAGTTAGATAGACCGTGGAATATTGCTCAGCTACACCCCTTTTATTCTTAGTTTATCCTTCTTTGTAATCATATATATGTACATGTTCTTTGAGAAATAAAAGTTTTGGTTGCCTCAAGTTTTTCTGAGAAGTATTTACCATCTTATTTCCAAATGATCATGTCATAGTCGAAAATCCCAGAATGCTTGAAAGTACTTTATGCTCATGTTCGTTCTGGTCTGGATTTCCGATTCTAAAACTGCTACCCTAGGGTATAATTCTAAAATTTCTAGTCTTTACTTTGGTTATTTGTCTGATTGCTGGATGCGGGCATTTTTCGAGTAGTGAATTGTTGGTACTGGAAGCCGGCTTTGTTTCCGAGTTTAAACTGGTTTAGCAATTGAGCTCCGTTGCTCAGCAAAGTTTGCGGCTGAAGGTTTAGCCGGCTCACAAAAGGGACGAGGCGGAAAGCCAGATAAACAATAAGTAGAGCCGAAAAAATTCAAGTGCTTACGAAAATATTTCAGGCACACAAAAAATGCCAAAAGTGCTGAATAGATCACAAGCTTAGCACTAGCAAAATAGATTGTACTTAATATTTACAAGCGCATCATGTTTTTTCTGGAATAATACATAAGTTTCTGGTCTATGATGCAGGAGGAGATGAAGGAGCTGCCGGCTCGCTAGTTACTTCGCCTTGATATCGTTCCGAGATGTCTGCATCTGAGGTGGTGCGTTCATCGTCGGAAACTTCTTCGGTTTCTTCTGGAGGAGGAGGCGGAGTAGCTACGCGGGTGAAGAAGGGGATCTCGTAACTGTTCAGATCAGCCACGTGACACCCATATCCGGCGCAGGAGTGCATGATGGCTTGAAGATCCTGCTCCTGGCCGTCTTCGTCTACCTTGCAGTACCCTCTGGTCACTTACCATATCTCCATGTTTCCATGGTGGCTCATGACCATGGTGAGAGCGTTCTGCGCAGCAGTCCGTGCGTAGGACATATTCCAGTCCCGAACAAGCTGCGGCATCTCCTTGGCCTTGTCCCGCACCTGAAAATCCGACATGCTTGGCATGTCTAGATCTTTAGAGCTTCGCCAATGTCCTCAAGGGACTGGCAGAAGTCATGAAGAAGGTCACCGACTTGGGTAAGCCGGTGGGTGCGGGGCTCGGAGGAGGAAGAGTCCGTCAAGTTCAGAGCACCTATACACAAAACAAGTTAAGAAAAATCCGACATTGATAGAAGTCGAAGAAAAAGATAAGTCAGACAGATGGAACGTACCGAGAATGACGTCGTCAATCTTGGTCTTCTCCTCCCGGAGACTCTAGAGTTCAGCTCGGAGCGCTTGGGAGATGTCCTTCTCTCTGCCTAGCTCATTTCCGTGGTCCGAAGATTATTTTATCTTGAGCAGCGATCTTGCGATCACGCTCTTTGGTGGCCATGGAGGAGGATTCAAGGACTTGAGCTATGCTCCTTTCATGATCCGCCTTGAGCTCATCCAGCTCTTGGCGAAGCCCCTTGTTCTCCACCACCAGGGTCTTCAGGTTCTCGGCCTCTACAATCATAGCGATGGATTGTTTCACCAGCGCTATAAGTCAAAAAAGAACAACAGTTTAGAAAAAATTCGACACTGAAAAAGCAAAAGACAAGGTTTGAATCTTAGAATGTTTACCTTCGGCTTCATCCTTGGCTACCTTAAGTTCAGCATTTTTAAGCCGGAGAGCTTTGATCTCTCTCCGCTTATCGCAGACATTGGTCATTAATTCCTGGTTATAGGAACATACTTTCTGTAAGTCAGAATACCCAAAGTCAGAAAGCTACTTAAGACTCGGGCTAATATTTTTTGCTAAATATCAGCACGAGCCTTGGGGGCTGCACTAGTTCGTTATTTGGCACCCTAATTAAGCACAAACCCGGATTATATATCCTACCTCATGCTTGGGGACTAGAGGATATGATATAACATAATGGAAAAACAAGAGTTGGAATTCCGACTTACATATTGCTCACGGGTGAGTTTATGCAAACCCGCGTTCACTTAAGCGGCCACCTTCTCGGCAAGAGTAAGAGGGATCTGTCGTCGGATTGAGGACAAGTACGCCATGAGGGGGTCCTCGAGGTGTGCGGAAGAGAGGGGTGTGAGACGTACGGTATTCCGGGACGGTGAGCACACAAGTTTACCCAGGTTCGAACCCGCTGGCTTTGGACGGATCCTACTCCTGCTAGCAATCCAGTAATACGGTAGAGCCGGAATATGGGTTACAAGGGTATCGCCTGTGCGAGTTGAGGGTCTAAAGTATTGTGTTTCCCTAAAGGCTCTCCCTAGGCCGGCTTATATAGATATCCGGCCTAGGGTTTACAGGAGAGATCAATCCGGCTACGACTAAGAGTTGGTTACAGAGTACATCTTGAACTACAAGTAACATCCTGAGCCTAAGTCGGTAAGTCTTATGGGCCTTCCTGTAGCCGGATTGGACTCCGTCTTCTCTGCCTGACTGGGCCGCCCATGAAGCAAAGCTCTAACCCAAAGTGGTCCACCCTGGTCAGTGAGGAAATGTGAGGATACCCGGAAAGTATATCCCCAACAGCAGCCCCCGGAGGCCTCCAAGATCCAAAGTCAGATTTATCATCGTCTGGCTTGATCTTCGGCTTGCAGAATCTTGAAGGGTTCCTGAAACTTCACAACAAAAAATACGATCCGGGTCTTAAAAGTAAGTCGGACCTATCAACAAGTTACTCGGATTTTCCAGCTCGATTTTAAACTAAGCCAGAACTTGGTTTCTAACGCCACCTGACACAAGCATGGTCAAGTCACGTCATCTGACAGGCGTGCCGTCAGCACGACCGTTGGTGGGTCCGCGGTTCGCGGAACCGAGGCACCGTTTCAATGCGTGCATGGAGATCGAGGAGACGCAATCATCGCGTGGGTCCTTCCTAGTTCTTTCCACGACGCGTGGCGGTCACACTGTAGCATTTTCACGAATCTTGGCGCAGTTAGGTGGATATAAGGGGTTTGGATTTCTCCTTCTCCTTTCCACCAGTCCCTTTCGTTTCCTTTTCTCCCAATCCTCCTGCGCGCATAGAGCCTCCTCGTCCTTCCTCTACAAAACTCCCAGCGCCGCCCCTTTCAGGTCATCTTCTCACCGGAGAAATGGCTTCATCATCTTCTTCCTCTGGTTTGGTGGCAGCAGCGGCGGTGGCGATAGCGGAAGCAGCAGTGGAGAAAGAAAGCTTCCGGGGAATCTGGATCCCCAGCGCCCTCGACGAGGATGGCCTCAAGAACGTGGAGAAGGAGGGGCTTCTCGCCGCCGGCGACTGGCGGAGCGGCTCCGGCGAAACCGTCCCCAACCCGCACGACGGCGAGCGGGTCCACTTCGGCACCCATCTCGACCGAGGTCTGTCTTTTCCTCCCTCGGAGTTCTTCTCCGAGGTGATAGATCATTACGGAGTTCAACTCCACAATCTTCCTCCCAACTCTCTCTTAGAGATGAGTGCGTATGTATCGCTTTGCGAGGGCTTTCTCGGCATTAGGCCGAGTTTGCTTCTCTTCCGGTACTACTTTCATGTCCAGAGAAATTCCATCCATGCCGGTGTTCCTTACATCACCGGCACTATTAGCTTTTCACTTAGACGTGACCGGGCATATCCCAAAATTTCTGCTAGTGACTCGGTCAAACAATGGCCAGCCACCTTTTTCTATCATAGGGATATTCCGGCTCCCGGCAAAGCGACTGCTTTGCCGGTTTTTGTCGACGGAGCCGCCACGGCCCAGCCTTCCTAGGACGAGGCTACTCCGGCTCTCACCGATGATCTGATCCTCGCGAAGAGGCGGATCGAATATTTGATCAAGCACAAGGGTCTGAAGGGATCCGGCTTGGTCCAGTGCTGGGTCTCATGTCGGATCCAGCCACTTCAGTACCACGGGGATAGACTGATGCACTCCATCACGTCATCCAAAAAAGACTCCCTCCGCATCAGCCCCAAATCCTACACCACTCAAGGCTACATCAGCCAGATCAAGTGGCTGATCAAGGAGCAGATCGAGAGGAGAATTCCGGAGATTTCTCTGGATATGTACACGGCGGAAAACCCCGTGGTGCCGGTAAGCCTCCATCAATACACCTTTTATGTATTTCAATCTTCAAGTTATACTGCAATACTGATATGCTTTCTTGTTTTCAGCTTGCTGACCTCCCCGAGTCGGAGCTTGCTCTGCTCGAAGGATATCCTCCTGAGTTTTCTCAGGAGACAGAAGTGGTCCCATTGCCGGACCTTGCGCTCAAGAAGCGCAAAGCTCCGACAGTGGCTGTTGGCACAAAGGAAGTGCCTGTTGTGAAGAGGTAACTTTCATTCACAATTTCCGCCTTTGTACCTTTCTCGAATTTCTTTCTGAGATGTAATGTTTCCGACTTTACTACATTCTCAGAGCAAAGCCTCTCATCAAGGGCAAGGGGAAAGGGATTCCTTCGAAGCCCCTGCGACAGACGAAGCTCACCGTAGCTTCCCCTGCCGTGGCTCCTCCAACTCCTGCCCCTCAACCTTCTGCAACTCCGGCGATCATTCCTTCTCTGGTGGTTGCAGAAGATCCGGCTCCTCCAACAGAACCTGCAATCCTTGGGTCGCAAATTGACGTCACCGTGGGTGCGTCAGATCAAGATAAGGGTGAACCCTCTTCGGGTAATGATCCCTCGGTTGAAGTCTTCGCCGAAAACCTCCTCAGCAATCCGGGACTATCCAAGTTTGGCCTATCCTAGAAATCTGCAGAGGAAATCCAGCGGCTAGCCAGGCAAGTCCTGGACAAAAGCCATTTATCCCCCGAAGAGGAAGCGCAAGAAGTAGAGGACGTCAAGTTCTCTGACCTTCTCGCTCAAGTTCGCCTTCGCGACGAGAGGATTAGGACTGGCGAGCTTCCAACAGCCCTAGTGATTCCTCTTACTCTTGTCGAGAAGGTGGCAGCTGAAGTAAACGCGGGTTTAGATAAACTCACCCGCGAGCAATATGTAAGTCAGAATTCCAACCCTTGTTTTTACATTATGTTAGATCATATCCTCTAGCCCCCAAGCATGAAGTAGGATATAGAATCCGGGTTTATGCTTTCATTAGGATGCCAAAGAACGAACTAGTGTAGCCCCCAAGGCTCGTGTTGATATTTAGCAAAAAATATTAGCCCGAGTCTTAAGTAGCTTTCTGACTTTGGGTATTCTGACTTACAGAAAGTATGTTCCTATAACCAGGAATTATTGACCAATGTCTGCAATAATCGGAGAGAGATCAAGGCTCTCCGGCTTAAAAATGCCGAACTTAAAGTGGCCAAGGATGAAGCCGAAGGTAAACATTCCGAGATTCAAACCTTGTCTTTTGCTTTTTCAATGTCGAACTTTTTCTGAATTGTTGTTATTTTTTTACTTTCAGCGCTGGTGAAACAATCCATCGCTATGATTGAAGAGGCCGAGAACCTCAAGACCCTGCTGGTGGAGAACAAGGGACTTCGCTAAGAGCTGGATAAGCTCAAGGCGGATCATGAAAGGAGCATAGCTCAAGTCCTGGAATCCTCCTCCATGGCCACTGAAGAGCATGATCGCAAGATCGCTGCTCAAGATAAAATTATCTCGGACCTCAAGAATGAGCTTGGCAGAGAGAAGGACATCTCCCAGGCGCTCCGGGATGAACTCCAGTGTCTCCGGGAGGAGAAGACCAAGATTGACGATGTCATTCTTGGTACGTTCCATCTGTCTAACTTATCATTTCTTCGACTTTCATCAATGTCGGATTTTTCTTGACTTGTTTTGTGTATAGGTGCTCTGAACTTGACGGACTCTTCCTCCTCCGATCCCCGCACCCACCGGCTTACCCAAGTCGGTGATCTTCTTCGTGACTTCCGCTAGTCCCTTGAGGACATTGGCGAGTCTCTCAGGATTCCGGACATGCCAAGCATGTCGGATTTTCAGGTACGGGACAAGGCCAAGGAGATGCCGCAGTTTGTTCGGGACTAGAATATGTCCTACGCGCGGACTGTTGCGCAGAACGCTCTCACCATGGTCATGAGCCACCATGGAAACATGGAGATATGGCAAGTGACCAGAGGGTACTGCAAGGTAGACGAAGACGGCCAGGAGTAGGAGCTTCAAGCCATCATGCACTCCTGTGGCGGATACGGGTGTCACGTAGCTGATCTGACCAGCTATGAGATCCCCTTCTTCACCTGCGTAGCTACTCCTCCACCTCCTCCAGAAGAAACCGAAGAAGTTTCCGACGATGAACGGACCACCTCAGACCCGGACATCTTGGAACGATATCAAGGCGGAGTAACCAGCGAGCCGGCAGCTCCTTCATCTCCTCCTACATCATAGACCAGGAAACTATGTATTATTTCGGAAAGAACATGATGCGTTTGTAAATATTAAGTACTATTGACTTTGCTAGTGCCAAGTTTGTGATCCATTCAACACTTTTGGCTTTGTTTTTTTGTGTGCTTGAAATATTTTCATAAGCACTTGAAATATTTTCTGCTCGAGGGATGTGTTGTACTTCAAACCCTTCGAACGATTTAGATAGATCATCCACGACAGCTTTATATGCTGCCATGTGTTTATTTGCATTATAAATATCCGATACTTGTTGAGCAACAAGATCCGAATCTCCGTAACACATCAAACGTCGGATGCCAATATCCTTAGCAATCCGGATTCCATGCAGCAGTGCTTCATACTCGGCAATGTTGTTTGTCGCTGTGAAGTGGATCTGCAGCATGTATAAAAGTTTATCTCCTTGGGGTGATTTGAGCACCACGCCATCCCCCTCGAGCCTTAGACCCATCGAAAAAGAGGGTCCAATATTCCGACTCAGGGAGGATCATGGTCTCCTTCGTCTCTGTCCAATCAGCGACAAAGTTAGCAAGGATCTGGGATTTGATTGCTGTCCGAGGTTTATACTCAATGTGGAAAGCTGAGAGCTCTATTCCCCATTTGGCGACGCATCCTGTGGCGTCACTATTATTGATTATGTCTCTCATGGGAGCCTTGCTCACCACAGTAATTGGATGCTCCTGAAAATAGTGTCGTAACTTACGAGATGCTAGAAAAACACCGTAAGCCAATTTTTGATAGTGCGGATACCGCTACTTTGATTATGTTAGGACCTCGCTAACAAAGTACGTCGGACGCTGCACCAGGTGTTCCTGATTTTCCTCTGGTCTCTCCAGCACCATGATGATACTGACAACTTTATTTGTCGCAGCAATGTAAAGCAACATCGGTTCCTGAGGTTCTGGCGCTACAAGGATAGGAGCAAATGAGAGTACTCTTTTCAGATCTTGTAGTGCAGCTTCAGCTTCGTCGGTCCAGACAAAATCCTTGGTCTTTTTCAGGAGTTTATACGATGGTGCGGCTCTTTCACCAAGCCAGCTTACAAATCGACAGACTGCATCAATGCAACCAGTTAATCTCTGTACGTCCTTCAGACGAGTTGGCCTGGAAATATTGAGAATAGCCTTGATCTTGTCACGGTTCACCTCTATGCCTCGTTGAGACACAATAAAACCTAACAATTTTCCGGTTGGTATTCCAAAGAAACATCTCTTCGGGTTAAGCATGATGTTGTATTTTCGTAAATTGGCGAACGTCTCCTCTAAGTCAGAAATCAATGTTTCTTTCTTTTTGGACATGACCGCGATATCATCCACATATGCATGTACATTGCGTCCGAGTTGATCATGGAGGCAACGCTGCATCGTGCGCTGGTACGTAGCTCCTGCGTTCTTCAACCCAAAGGGCATCGTAACATAATAGAAGGTTCCGAAAGGGGTTATGAATGAAGTCTTGATTTTGTCAGATTCCTTCATCCGGATTTGGTGATAACTGGAATATGCGTCGAGAAAATAGAGGAGTTCCGAGCCTGCCGTAGAATCGATAACTTGATCAATTCTAGGCAGAGCAAACGGATCTTTTGGACAAGCCTTGTTCAAGGCAGTATAATCAACACACATCCTTAAATCAGTAGTGTCCTTTTTAGGGACCATTACAGGGTTGGCCGACCATTCAGTATGGATGACCTCTTCTATGAATCCGGCTAACTCGAGCCATGCTAGTTCCTTAGGTATTGCCTTACGCTTTTCGTCACCAAACCGTCATAAGGACTGTTTGACGGATTTAGCGTTCGGGTTTACGTTTAGAGAGTGCTCGGCAAGTTCCCTAGGTACTCCGGTCATGTCAGATGGCTGCCATGCGAAGATATCTTGATTTGCTCGGAGGAACTTGACGAGCACGCCTTCCTATGCGCTACTTAGGCCTGCGCCTATCTGGGTCACCTTGGAGGGGTCATCATCCTTCAATGGCGTCGTCTTCGTCTCTTCTGATGCCTTGAACTCTGGATTTGGTTTTGTCACCTCCTTCTTCGTCGCGGGCATCTCAGACGGATCTCTGCTCTTCTTGATCTCCTGGTACTCCTGGGCGTGCAGCACGGCTTCGGCAAAGGCGACATTTCCATCCTGATGGTGATCACGCCGTTGGGACCTGGAATTTTCATCATATTGTAAATGTAACACGGACGAGCCATAAAGGCCAAGTAAGCCGAACGTCCGAATATAGCATGGTATGCGCTCTTGAATGGGACCACTTCGAAGGAAAGTGCCTCCGTCCGATAATTTTTTGGAGTTCCAAAGGTAATATCCAAAGTAATCTCTCCCAGGGAATTAGCTTGTCTTTCCGGGACAACTCCGTGAAAGATCACAGAGCTATGGTTCAGCTGTGTTTCCGAGATCTTCATCCGGCGTAGCGTTTCTACATAGAGAATATTGATGCTGCTACCACCGTCCATGAGGGTCTTGGAGAAACCATAACCGTCAATAAGTGGATTCCGATTAAGGCGTATTTTCCTCGCCTGTGTAGCTTAGGCGGATGATCAGCGCGGTCAAATGTGATTGCCACCTCCGACCAGTCCAGATATTGAGGGACAGCCGGAACTGTTGCATTGAGCTCGTGGAGAACTGCTTTCTTGACCTTTGCTGGTTGAGATCCGAGGAAGGTGACGTAAGTGTCCTTCTTGGTGGGAAAAGTCTTCTTCCCTTCCGACTTGGGATTTGAAGCATCAACTTCCTCCATTTCGGAATCTGCCTTGGTTTCCTTGTCTTTTTCGGGATTTTTCTTTCCCTTCTTCCACTTAGCTTTGTAGCCCGCGGTATCATCTCTCTTGATGTCGTCATTAAAACGACATTCAGCGTTGGTGTGGGACGAGCCCACATCGGCGTCCAAGTGATGCACACATGGGTTATTGGCAATGTCGGCCCAAGTGTAGGTTTTGCCTGGTTGTTTCTCTCCTCTACCTAGGACCCTTGATGTCCCACGGCCACGCCCGCGGCCTCCGCCACGTCCTCCTCGTCCTCTAGACCCGGAAACAATAGTGACCACCGCTGTCTCCGCGTTGGGTTTTTCTTCCGAGGTATTTTTGCGCTTCTGAGCTTGTTGCTTTGGTTGTTTTGCCGACTGAGGCACATCCAGGACGTTGAGTAATCCTTTTGCGTGGTCGTCAGCATCTGCGTACTTGCTCGCTGTTTCTATCATCTCTCCCAAATCAGTAACCTTGTCACACTTCAAGCGATGGCGTAGTAAACCAATAGGAAGACCTGCGATGAAAGCTTCAATCGCAGTTTGATCATTTACTCCTTCGCGGGAGTTCTTGGTGTCGATCCATCGTCCGAGGTAAACCCGGCAAGTTTCTCTGGCTTTCTGGGTGCAACGTTGTAGGTCTCCAACCGTACAGGGCCTCCGATATGTGCCTTCGAAATTACGAAAGAACGCACTTTGCAAGTCATACCAGTTATGGATGGTGTTTATCGGAAGTTCATTGAGCCATGATCGTGTCGTCTTCCGCAACATAAGTGGGAGATATCGGGTTGCGACCAGGCTGTTTCCGCCTTTAGCGATGCTAGAAGCTTGGAAGAAGTCCTGTAACTAGGTGTCTGGCCGAGCAATGCCGTTGTAGGCTTGGATATGTCTTGAGATAGCAAATCCTTCTGGGAATTTTGTAGCTCTGATGCGTGGTCCGAAGCACTTTGGGCCCACGTACACGTCATCATTTTCATAGCGTCGAGCCTCTATGTTGGAGTTGATCATGTGCCTTGCGTCGTTTGGGGATAGAGATCGTCCCGAATGTCAGCTGTGGCTGCAGTGCCTTGGAGCCGGACTTCGGCTTCTGCCACCACCTCCTCCGCCAAGTCGTTCTCCTTGACCTCCTTGGGGGCCGTTGTGATAACTGTGTGGTGTAGAGGGTGGCACAGCTGGATTGTTTTCGGCTGATCGCCGGCCTCCGTCCGGAGCGTCATTATTCCGGTTCCGGGGAGGTTCTTGACTACGACGAGCCCCCTGCCGGCTTGTTCCAGCATGGTTTCCGTCGTTCCTTCGTCCGTCGTTCCCACGATGGTGAGGCTCAGACGGACGGCTCTCATGTCTAGGAGGTGGCATTCTATGATGATCCTCCTCCCGACCTTTCTCCTTATCTTCTCCGTTTCGATTGTTGAACTCTCGTCGGGGAGGATTCCTCGGATTCAGTGCAGCGATCGCGTCTTTCTCGGCCGCTGGGTTGACACTGCTCCAGTTATGTGTAGCTCTGCGATGCTGTCCCGACGATCTGGTTCTTAAATAATTGTCTTCCCTGCGTTCGGGGTGATGGTACTGGGCCCGAACGTAATGGTATCTTACGTCAGCCCATGCCGGATCTATGCGACATTGGTCAGAATCCGAGACCAGTTTTTGACTTCCGGACAGGGAGACCTTCTGCTCCTCCAGTCCCTTGTTGAGTAGCTTGATACCCAAACGGATCTCCTCTGGTCCTGGACTAGCCAATAGAATTTCTCAGGCTGCCACAGTATTCTGTACTGGGGTTGGGCATACCCAATCTCCGTTGCTGTCTTTCCGTGGCTTCCCCATCTCGTCCCCAAAAAGGACGGCACGGACACGTGGGAATTGGTCATCATTGGTGTGACGCTTCCGTGTCTTTTGATGCAACTGAGACATGTATTCCTTGGTTGACATTTGTTTCTTCTCCACCTCGATGTTTTTGGCTTCATCGAGGAGTTGTTGACGACGCGCTTCTAGGGCTTGGGCCCTTTCGTCCAGCTCATCTGCAGTAAGTTCTACAGCTGTAGGGATAGGTGTGGTTAATGCGGCATCGATGAGTTTACGCGCACCTTCTGTGATCACGTGTCCATCCACCGATGCTTCTTTTTTCGGCTCGTCTGGGATAAGTGCTCCATCCGAGTCTTCCTCGTATTCCTCGGCAATCACCTCCTCTGTCAGAGGGTCTTTTGTCGGGGTCTTGTTTTTCTTGTTCTTCTTCTTTTCCTTCTTGGCAGCGCCGGTAGCAAAGACGGCTTTGGGTCCGTTTCCCAGAGTCAAGCTCTGATTGGTACTTTCGGACATCTGGACTTCGGGATTATCTCCAACGTCCATGTCATCCTGCGCTTTTGGAGAGTGTTCCCCGGATCCTTCATCCATGGCTTCTCCTTCTTCTGCAGCTTTGGAGTTGTACTCCTCTTCATATTACACGGAGAACTTTCGGAAATCTGCCGACGTCATAGATTCATCCGAGGATGCGGGAACGTCGGCGTTTGTTCCAATTGCCTCCAGCATCGAATCGGTGTTTTCTCCAGCATCGGCAGAGCCGGATCCGGATCCAACATATCCGACGAAGTGCGACGCGTGCTTCCTGAGGTACCTGCGGCTTTCGCGATCAGCCATGTCGAAACTTTTAATTGTCTCGAGGATTGCATCTGCCCTTGTGCCTTGCAGTATCATACGTCTTAATGTATACCTGAGGAAAGGCCTGTCTGTCCCGGCATCGTCAGAGCCGGAATCAGTGTCGTTGATATGCTCCTCCTAGATTTCGACCTCCACGGGTGGGTCGATCTGGGTTCCGGCTTCTCCAGGGAGATCCACTCCAGATTCGACTTGGACCGTGAGGTCTTCTTCAGGCTCAGATTTCTCCACTATCTCCGCAACTGGTGCGGGCTGGGTGGGATTAGGGTTTTCTGAGATCCGGAACTCTGCCGCCTCCGCGAACAAAGGGGACCCAAAAGATTCTTCTGCCTCTATCATCACCGCTAGGGTGGGTTGGGCAGGTTCAGCGAAACCGATGTAAACATCGATCTCACCAAAAGACATGATTGTATAGGCAGTCACGGCCTCCCTAGCCGGAATCCAAGTCTCGTCGAGAACGATGAGAGGGACATCGCTGGCGTAGAGGATGCGATCGATGGCGATGGTCTCGCCGATTCCGATTCTTGCAGATTCCGCTCGGAACACAGATCCGAAGCTCACTTGCCCCACGGTGGGCGCCAACTGTCGTCGGAGTGAGGACAAGTATGCCATGAGGGGGTCCTCGAGGAGTGCGGAAGAGAGGGGTGTGAGACGTACGGTATTCCAGGACGGTGAGCACACAAGTTTACCCAGGTTCGAATCCGCCGGCTTTGGACGGATCCTACTCCTGCTTGCAATCCAGTAATACGGCAGAGCCGGAATATGGGTTACAAGGGTATCGCCTGTGCGAGTTGAGGGTCTAAAGTATTGTGTTGCCCTAAAGGCTCTCCCTAGGCCGGCTTGTATAGATATCTGGCCTAGGGTTTACAGGAGATATCAATCCGACTACGACTAAGAGTTGGTTACAGAGTACATCTTGAACTACAAGTAACATTATGGGCCTAAGTTGGTAAGTCTTCTGGGCCTTCATGTAGCCGGATTGGACTCCGTCTTCTCTCCCTGACTGGGCCGCCCGTGAAGCAAAGCTCTAACCCGAAGTGGGCCACCCTGGTCAGTGAGGAAATGTGAGGATACCCGGAAAGTATATCCCCAACAGGATCACTGGAGTTGTTGGAAGCTCGCCAGTCCTAATCCTCTCGTCGCGAAGGCAGACTTGAGCGATAAGGTCAGAGAACTTGACATCCTCTGCTTCTTGCGCTTCTTCTTCGGGAGATAAATGGCTTTTCTCCAGGACTTGCCTGGCTAGCCGCTGGATCTCTTCTGCAGATTTCCGGGACAGGCCAAACTGGGCAAGTCCCGGATTTCTGATGAGGTTTTCAATGAAGATTTCTGTCGAGGGATCATTACTCGAAGAGGCTTCACCCTTATATTAATCTGACGTACCCATGGTGACGTTAGTTTGCGACCCAAGGATCGCTGGCTACATTGAAGGAGCCGAATCTTCTGCAACCACCGGAGAAGGAGTGATCGCCGGAGTTGTAGAAGGTTGAGGGGCAGGAGTCGGAGGAGCCACGACAGGAGAAGCTATGGTGAGCTTCATCTGTCGCAGGGGCTTCGAAGGAATCCCTTTCCCCTTACCCTTGATGAGCGGCTTTGCTTTGAGAATGTAGTAAAGTCGGAAACATTACATCTTGGAAAGAAATTCGAATAAAGTATAAAGGCGGAAGTTGTGATTGAAAGTTACCTCTTCACAACAGGCACCTCCTTTGTGCCAACAACCACTGTCGGAGCTTTGCGCTGCTTGAGCGCAAGGTCCGGCAATGGAACCACTTTTGTCTCCTGATAAAACTCAGGAGGATATCCCTCGAGCGGAGCAAGTTCCGACTCGGGGAGGTCAGCAAGCTGAAAACAAGAAACCATATCAGTATTGTGGTATAACTTAAAGATTGAAACACATAAAAAGGTGTACTGATGGAAACTTACCAGCACTATGGGGTTTTCCGCCGTGTGCATGTCCAGAGAAATCTCCGGAATTCTCCTCTCGATCCGCTCCTTGATTAGCCACTTGATCTGGCTTATGTAGCCTTGAGGGGTGTAGGCTTTGGTGTTGATGTGGAGGGAGTCTTTTTTGGATGACGTGATGGAGTGCATCAATTGATCCCCGTGGTACTGAAGGGGCTGTATCCGACGAGAGACCCAGCACTGAACCAAGTCGGTTCCCTTCAGACCCTTGTGTTTGATTAAATATTCGATCCGCCTCTTAGCGAGGATCAGATCGTCGGTGAGAGCCGGAGCAGCCTCGTCCCAAGAAGGTTGTGCCGTGGCGGCTCCGTCGACAAAAGCCGGCAAAGCAGTAGCTTTGCCGGGAGCTGGAATATCCCTATGATAGAAAAATGTGGCTGGCCATTGTTTTATCGAGTCACTAGCTGAAATTTTGGGATAAGCCCGGTCGCGTCTAAGTGAAAAGCTGATAGTGTCGGTGATGTAAGGAACACCGGTAGTGATGGAATTTCTCCGGACATGGAAATAATACCGGAAGAGAGTCAAACTCGGACTAATGCCAAGAAAGCCCTCACAAAGCGAAGCATACGCACTCATCTCTAAGAGACAGTTGGGAGGAAGATTATGGAGTTGAACTCCAAAATGATCTATCACCTCGGAGAAGAACTCCGAGGGAGGAAAAGACAGACCTCTATCGAGGTGGGTGCCGAAGTGGACCCGCTCGCCGTCGCATGGATTGGGGATGGTTTCCTCGAAGCCGCTCCGCCAGTCGCCGGCGACGAGAAGCCCCTCCTTCTCCATGTTCTTGAGACCCTCTTTGTTGAGAGCGCAGGGGATCCAGATTCCCCGGAAGCTCTCTTTCTCCGCTGCTGCTTCCGCTGTCACCGCCGCTGCCTCCAGGAGGATGAAGCCATTTCTCCGGTGAGAGATTGACCTAAAAAGGGCGGCGTTGGGAGTTCTGTGGGGGGAGAACAAGGAAGCTCTATGCGCGCAGGAGGATTGGGAGGAAAGGAAACAGCAAGGGACTGGTGTAAAGGAGAAGGAGAAATCCAAACCCCTTATATCCACCTAACTGCGTGAAGATTCGTGCAAATGCTACAGTGTAACCGCCACGCGTCGTGGAAGGAACTGGGAAGGACCCACGCGATGATTGCGGCTCCTTGATCTCCACGCACGGATTGAAACGGCGCCTCGGTTCCGCGAAACGTGGACCCACCAACGGTCGTGCTGACGGCATGCCTGTCAGATGACGTGACTTGACCATGACTTGTGTCAGGTGGCGTTAGAAACCAAGTTTCGGCTTAGTTTGAAATCAAGCTAGAAAAACCGAATAACTTGTTGATAGGTCCAACTTATTTTTAAGACCCGGATCATATTTTTTGTTGTGAAGTTTCAGGAACCCTTCAAGATTCTACAAGCCAAAGATCAAGCTAGACGATGATAAAATCCGACTTTGGATCTTGGAGGCCTCCGGGGGCTGCTGTTGGGGCTATACTTTCTGGGTATCCTCATAGTTCCTCACTGACCAGGGTGGCCCACTTTGGGTTAGAGCTTTGCTTCACGGGCGGCCCAGTCAGGGAGAAAGATGGAGTCCAATCCGGCTACGGGAAGGCCCAGAAGACTTACCGACTTAAGCCCAGGATGTTACTTGTAGTTCAAGATGTACTCTGTAATCAACTCTTAGTCGTAGCCGGATTGATCTCTCCTATAAGCCCTAGGCCAGATATCTATATAAGTCGTCCTAGGGAGAGCATTTAGGGCACACCCAATACTTTAGACCCTTAACTCGCACATGCGATACCATTGTAACCCATATTCCGGCTCTGCCGTATTACTGGATTTCTAATAGGAGTAGGATCCGTCCAAAGCCGGCGGATTCGAACCTGGGTAAACTTTTGTGCTCACCATCCCGGAACACCATACGTCTCACACCCTTCTCTTCTGCACGCCTCGAGGACCCCCTCATGGCGTACTTGTCCTCAGTCTGACGACACCACCATCATCACCATCAGCACCCTCATCACCATCCATATTGCTGTAATAATTGAGTTGAATCTTGCATTAGTTCATAGGGGAAACTTTCCCGGTGTTGATTACTCTCTGTAGTTGATGCTATTGAGTGAACCATTGAATTATTGTTTATGTTCAGATTGTTATACATCATTATTCCATCTCTGATCATGATCCATATGATGTCTTGTGAGTAGTTCGTTTTGTTCTTGGGGACATGGGAGAAGTCTTGTTGTTAGTAGTGGAGTTGCGTTGAGAAAGATTCAGTAGATTGTTATTTAAGTTGTGGTGTACTTCTTCTAGTGGTGTCATGTGAACGTTGACTACATGACACTTCACCTATATGGGCCTAGGAGAATGCATTGTGTATTTGGCTACTAATCGTAGGGGTTGCCGGAGTGACAGAAACCTGAACCCCTGTTAGGAAACCATTGCACAAGGGATGAATATGGTGATGAGAAAAATAATGATAGCTATTTTGTTGAATTTGCTCCCACCACAATTAATAAGAATGACTATGCTTATGTGGAGAGTAATAATCATTTTATGCATGTGGCTCATGATAAGAATGTTTTATGTGATAGTTATATTGTTAATTGTATTCATGATGCTATTGAAAGTTATTATGAGAGAGGGAAACATGGTTTTATGCATCTAAATAATATTAAGTTTCCCCTCTTTATGTTGAAAATCTTGAAGTTGCACTTGTTTTGCTTTACTATGCTTATTACTGTGTGCTTTCATGACTTGTTTATTTACAAGATTCCTATGCATAGGAAGTGGGTTGGACTTAAATGTGTTTTCAATTTGCTTCTTGATGCTCTCTTGTACTTCAATTCATATTTCTTATGTGAGCCTCTTCTCAAACTATCATGCCTAACTTAAAGGCGTTAAAGAAAAATACTTATTGGGAGATAACTCAAAAGTTTTAGTTAAGTCTTGGAAGTTATTACTTCAGTAATAACTGCTCCTTATCCTTTTTATTTGCTTTTTGTGCCAAGAGTAACCTCTAATGAGAGATAAGTAATGATTGGGAAAGTTGTTGTCTCGAAACAGATTTCTGTGCTTCACTGTACATATTCATGTAAAATCTCTGTACGTCCTTTTGAGACGTGAATTTTTGTGCTTCTTCCCCAGGTTGTTATATAACTTTCGTTAGTTCAACACTTTTTGATTTGAGCAACAGAAGGTCTTCGAAAATTTTTGTCTTTACCTGCTAGTCTATTTTGACAAATTTCTGCCATTTTCTGCATTTGCTTCTTGTTGGTTCCTTTTTGAGTTATTTTGGGGAATTCAGCTTATTGAGGGAGGTGCTACAATAGCTAGTGTTCTAATGGATGTTTATTGGTGTTAGATCTGAACCTAAAGACTTATTATCTTGAGTGCACTAATGTTGCCAATAAAGATTGTGTGAAGTTTTGCATGAAGGAAAATTTTCAGGTGTATGGAAGGAATGAGTAATGAGATGAAGGATGGACTAAAGCTCAAGCTTGGGGATGCCACCCCGTGTCACCCCAAGGAATATCCAATAAGTACAAGCGTCAAATCTTGGGGATGTCCAAGGCATCCCCTTCCTCATTAATAAAAATCCCAGGTTCCTTCCAAACGCTTTATTTTTATTGTTTCGTGCACAATTGTGTTTCTCTTGGAGCGTCTTCTTTTTCGTTTTCGTTTTGTTTTTTTAGTTTTCTTGGTTTGCTTAGTTTTCTGAATAAGTTGGTTGGACCCCCTTTTTCACACTTTGGTTTACAAATAGTTTGGTTTGGTTTGGAAAAGAGTAGGAAAGTTTATGCTTATGTGGTAAAAAGAGCTCGTTTTTGACTGTGGCCTATGCTTTGTCATGCCATGCTCGATATTGTTTTGGCTTTATGCTTAGTATTCTTTGCTGTAGCATGACTTGTTATAAACAATTGAGAGTGCTTAATGTGCCTTGGATGAATCATGCGTTGTTTTAGCATATTAAATCATAGTATAGTGGTATTCTCCTTTGATGCTTTATTTGGGTTGACTTGGCGCATGCTCACACCATGTTATGACTATCCCAAGTCACCATAGCCTTTATGATCCTTTAGTTTTCAACTTGTAGTATCACTTATGCTTTGATCAATGATGTTTTATTGCTCTGTATGATTATGGCCATTATTTCTTTCTTAGTTGGTCGCTCCCAGTCTTTTGCTAGCCTCCGCAACCAAGTATGAGTTCCACTCATTTATCCAACTCCCTAAACCAAGTTATTCCAAAGAGTCCACCATACCTACCTATTAGCATATGCTATTCCAAGTATATTCATGTTTTTGTTTACCTTCCAAATTAAACTTGTTATGAGAAAACTAGTGATTAAAGCTCTCACGAACTTGATGGGACACTTTACTTTTCTTGCCTTTAATAAACTTGAACCATTGTGTCATCTATGGTGTATATGCTTGCACTTATTTGTTGGGGATTAGCAGAACCATGCTGTCATGGGGAACGCTTTCAATATTGCACTGGTACTTTGTACCTAGTGGATATCATGCTCTTTTGTCTATGGATGTCGTCGGTGTGAAATGAAAGGGGAGCTTGTAAGTCCATGGAGTTATGTATATGTGTTAGAGAAACGCCTGGGTCGTTGGTCTAATCCATGCTGACATGGTGGAAACCTGCAGCGTAACCATAATGAGCTGTCTATGAAGCATTCTTCTTATAAAAAAGAGTCCTATATTGAGAAAAAAGAGAAAAAGATTATGAAAAGAGGAAAGAGAGAAAAAGCACCATATTCCCATGGTAAATAAGAAGATTGCTGAGATGCTCGTTGTCTGCTTGCCTTGTCATTTTGATATGGGGATTCTTCCGTATCATCGGGCAAGGGGTACCCCGTTGGCGGTTCTCTATGATACACAAATGCATGAGGAGCGGCCCTCGTAGCATGACAAGAACTTACCGGTGACAAGAACTTACCGGTGACTAAACTTTAGTAGCATGAGGAGCGGCCCTCGTATTCAAGGTACATGATATTTCTAACTTATACTTCGTCAAGCATGTACAACATAGTTTGTTCACTTTAAGCTTAATCACTTCAAGATGCTTATGATAGGGGCAATGAGAGTTGAAAGCTATAAGTACCATAATTTTTGGAAGCTCTTTATGAGACTTGAATCCCTACTTCCTTCTATGAAGGCCTTTCTTCCACTTATATGTTGAGTCTCCACCTTCTACCTTTATGCACCTACTTTGAGAGCATAGTGGCCATTCTTAGTTCTATGTGCATTGTCCCAAGACTTGTTGATTGATGCATACCTTGATATTGCTTGTTTTAAACTATTTGTATCTAGTCACTCTTGTAAACTTTGAAGGTGTACTATGCATTTATATTTGCTACTCTATGAGGGACAAGCTGAATGCCACTATGCTATGTTTTCTTTATGTGAAACAAACAAACGTCTTGCAAAGCATTGTTATTCATGAATCTTTTGTTTGTGCCTTTTCATGTTGCAACATAGTTTCTTTGTTTTATTGCTAGAACGTTGTCTTTCATGTTATGATTGAAGTACTATGATCCCAGCTATCAATGTTTTACAAATACTTTGATCAAGTTTATGATGGTGCATGTCACCTCAAAAATTATTCTTTCTTTTTATCACTTACCTACTCGAGGATGAGCAGGAGTTAAGCTTGGGGATGTTGATACATTGCAAATGTATCTATAATTTTTGATGTTCCATGCTTGGTTTTATCTACTTTCTTATGTTTCGTCCATACTTTGGAGTACTTTTCATGTGATTTCTTGGACTATCCTATTAACAAGAGCCAAAGTGCAAGTCCAAAGGTATTAGTATTTGACTATATACACTTTGTACTATGTGTCATGTGAATGACACCACTATTGATGTTGATAGATTCTCTTAAAAGAAAAGGAATTGTTCAAAGATAATCTATAAAATATTTGGCAGAAAAGAAAAGGTGGGAGATGTCCAACTTAGGTATATAGAAGACATACATGTTATGGCTGTATTCCTTGTTTGTTAAACAATGTGGTTCTAAGGTATTGGATACCGAATTGGTTGGTGTGAAGTGTCATAGAGAACAACACAATTCATGAACTGCAATGTCCTAAGTAACTGGCAAGAGAATAAGTGATGGTGTTCATCGAAAACAAATAAAGTTTTATTGTGTTTTCGTTGTCGTCAAACCTAGCCTTCAAGATTTGTTTTGAGAATTGTTATTTTGTTCCGCTATTACGAGAACAGTGGTTGTTCAAACAATTACCGTATTCCATAAAGGATGGATGAACTTTTACAAGTCTAGTTGGAGAAATCACATCCATAAACATCATTACTAAAATATCATAAGACAAATGATTGGAAGATCACTTGTTGATACATTGCAAATGTATCTATAATTTTTGATGTTCCATGCTTGGTTTTATCTACTTTCTTATGTTTTGTCCATACTTTGGAGTACTTTTCATGTGATTTCTTGGACTAACCTATTAACAAGAGCCACAGTGCCAGCTGCTTGTTTTCTGATGTTTTTGGTTCCAGGAAGTCAGAAAATGAATATTCTCAGAATTGGACGGGACAAAAGCCAAAGTTCATATTTTTCCGGAAGACTCACGGAGCCAGAAGGAGAGTCGGAGAGGGGCCACAGGGTGGCCACACACCGACCTTGCCTCCTTCGCCTATATATTCCCCCCGAGGCAAAAAAAACCTAGATCGTCAAGCCTCCAGCCACGAAAAGTTCCACAACGTCACCGCCACCGAAGGGGAGATTCGGGGGACATAAAGTCTCTGTTCCGGCACCTTGCCGAGACGGGGAAGTGCCCCCAGAGCCGTCTCCATCGATCTCCACCACCATCTCCATCACCATTGCTGATTCCCATGATGAGGAGGGAGTAGTTCTCTCTCGAGGCTAAGGGTTCTACCGGTAGCTATGTGTTCATATCTCTCTCTGACATGGGTATACCCTACAGGTACTCGAACTTGGTATATATGGTCCAAATACGTACAGGCCCACGGTGTCGCCAAGGCCCAGATGAAAGGACTCGAGTAACTTGTGGACTCTCGATTGCTTGAAGGACAAGAAGAAGCTAAAGATAGAAAGTTTGAAGGGGAAAAGCCTAACTTCTACCGACTCGACCTGCTACCCGAGACCTAGCCTATCTATATAAAGGCTAGGAGGGGGCGGTGAGAAGGACACACGCAACCCTAGTTTCCACAACCCTTGCCAAATTGTATCTGCGCACCATTGTAACTTTCGACTCCTTCGATAATTCCACGAGCAGACAAGCAGGAGTAGGGACCTCTATGAGGCCTGAACCTGGGTAAATCCTTTGTCCCCTGTGTGCTTGTTTGCTAGCCGATAGATGTCTCCAGCGCTCCCTCCTTCTCCAAAACCCAAGTCCATAACAATGGGCATTGATGAGTTAAACCCACGTCACTCTCTATGCATGATCTTATTGAGATCATGAGCTTGTAATCAAGTAGATCTACCTTGCTACTCAAGTGCTTTAATAGATCTCTGCTCTCCCCATGTGTGTGAAAGTGACAGCGTGCACACCATGGTGGCACTTAGGCTAGAGATTACAAATACTTGTTATGAGTTATATTTGGAGTTGGATTGTTTCTATGAAATTGTGGTGTTTGTTGGAACCATCTAGATCTCAAGGTGACAGTGTGGGGTTATCTAGATGGGGAAAGTGAACTTTGAGGTGTGCTGTTATAGCCCTACCATGGATTAGAGTGTCCAACCGGAGAGTGGTTCAGAGCAGTATCATAAAGAGATGATATTTAACTCACCAAGTGTTGAAACACTTGAATCTCGATACAATCCTTTCCATGCAACAAGAACCTTTCTTGATGGGCACGCTTCGCATGCCTGATCAACCGACAGCACCGGCGATTGCCCCGGCATCATGGTTCCCTCCATCGATCGGCACCCTCGGCGAGCTCAATGCTTCGGTGGCAGTCAGGAAAACGGTCAGCGACAGCAGTCGCGACTCCGATCTGAGCGATCTAGCCACAGAAGATGGAACCTATGGTTCTGAATCTGAAAGTTGTGGAAGCAACAGCTTCCCCAATCACTTCATGTGCGTCGTCATTAACGCAGGCGACACCTTCGCCAATCGCGGCAACGACGGTAACACCGGCAATGGCACCGATCCACCCAACGGTGGCAATGGTGGCAACGGCGGTAACGGCGCCAACGGGGGAGCAGTCGAACCTCCCAGCATAATCAATGAGCAAAACGGCGAACGCGTCTTAATCAAGCTCAACGAGCAAGAGTGGGAGCGCTGTCGCGAAGCCCTACGAGGTGCACCTCTACCCTTTGGGTCCCCGCAGGAACTGCTAATGGGCTACCACTGGCTCCTAAAAGAAGAATTCAAGCGCCAAAAACAAGCAATCGCGCAACTTGAGGCGCGTAAAAAGGCAGCGGACGAGTCAAGCCTTCGTCGCGCTGGGCTCTCCTCCTACGGAGGATCCTCCTCAAGAGGCAACGAGTACCTCGCCAAGAAGAGGCAGTCGCGGATGGCTCACCTCACCGAGCAAGAGCGCATAGAGGCCGCGAAAGTCCTCGACTTCGGCTCTATGACAGTCAACACGATTGGCAACGTGGTTCCCAGGACGCCGCAGGCTGCGGTGACAGCGGCCACCATGTACCTCCTCAATAACCAGCCGCCAGCTGGAGATCCGCGAACTACCATGCACCGATCTACGATCGCGGGTTTGGGGCTAATCGAGGCCGCCCTCGACAAGGAGCCGGTACCAGACCCAAAAAAGGGCAAAGCGCTACTCCTCGCCCTCGTCCAGCGATGACAGTCACGACCTGTCTCGACGCCGTTGCTCACGGCGACACGATCGCGACTACGATGTGCGCAACGACCTCACGCAGCGCAAGATCGACAAGTCAAGGGCACGACGTGCTCGGTCAACTGACTCAGAAGAGGAAGGTGGGGAGCTCTGCGGCGCCAGATGCTTCAGCAGATCCGTTAGGCAGAAGCGAATGCCTAAAGGGTTTAAACTCCCATCGGAGAACCCGAAATTTGACGGTCTGCAGGACCCCAAGATCTGGCTGGAGGACCACATCTCCTCCATCAGGCTACACGGAGGCAGTCGAAGTACTGCCATGCAATGCTTGCAGCTACCGCTACAGGGCGCCGCCCGGGCATGGCTCAATAACCTCCCACGCAGATCCATTCGCAGTTGGGATGAGCTGGTCTATAGCATCGTGCGCAACTTCAAGGGCACATACAAACGGCTCGCCTCAATCGAAGAACTGAGATGCTTCCAGCAAAGATCTGGCGAATCACTGCGCTCCTACATCCAAAGGTGGTCCATCATCAAGAACTCCGCGGAGAACATCTCGGAAGACCGCGCAATTGATGCTTTCAACGGTGGTGTCCGCCATCAAGCGGAATTTCATTAAAACAGGATTTCATTAAGCGGAATTCCAAGTTGGTCAGATGGGCACGCTTCGCATGCCTGATCAACCGACAGCACCGGCGATTGCCTCGGCATCATGGTTCCCTCCATCGATCGGCACCCTCAGCGAGCTCAATGCTCCGGTGGCAGTCGGGAACACGGTCAGCGACAGCAGTCGCGACTCTGGTCTAAGCGATCTAGCCACAGAAGATGGAACCTACGGTTCTGAATCTGAAAGTTGTGGAAGCAACAGCTTCCCCAATCACTTCATGTGCGCCGTCATTAACGCAGGCGACACCTCCGCCAATCGCGGCAACGGCGGTAACACCGGCAATGGCACCGATCCACCCAATGGTGGCAATGGTGGAAACAGCGGTAACGGCGCCAATGGGGGAGCAGTCGAACCTCCCAGCATAATCAATGAGCAAACCGGCGAACGCGGTTTAATCAAGCTCAACGAGCAAGAGTGGGAGCGCTGCCGCGAAGCCCTACGAGGTGCACCTCTACCCTTTGGGTCCCCGCAGGAACTGCTGATGGGCTACCACTGGCTCCTAAAAGAAGAATTCAAGCGCCAAAAACAAGCAATCACGCAACTTGAGGCGCGTAAAAAGGCAGCGGACGAGTCAAGCCTTCGTCGCGCTGGGCTCTCCTCCTACGGAGGATCCTCCTCAAGAGGCAACGAGTACCTCGCCAAGAAGAGGCAGTCGCGGATGGCTCACCTCACCGAGCAAGAGCGCATAGAGGCCGCGAAAGCCCTCGACTTTGGCTCTATGACAGTCGACACGAGAGGCAACGTGGTTCCCAGGACGCCGCAGGCTGCGGTGACAGCGGCCACCATGTACCTCCTCAATAACCAGCCGCCAGCTGGAGATCCCCGAACTGCCATGCACCGATCTATGATCGCGGGTTTGGGGCTAATCGAGGCCGCCCTCGACAAGGAGTCGGTACCAGACCCAAAAAGGGAAAAGGGCTAGCAAAGCGCTACTCCTCGCCCTCGTCCAGCGATGACAGTCACGACCTGTCTCGACGCCGTCGCTCACGGCGACACGATCGCGACTACGATGCGCGCAACGACCTCACATCGCGCAAGATCGACAAGTCAAGGGCACGACGTGCTCGGTCAACTGACTCGGAAGAGGAAGATGGGGAGCTCTGTGGCGCCAGATGCTTTAGCAGATCCATTAGGCAGAAGCGAATGCCTAAAGGGTTTAAACTCCCATCGGAGAATCCGAAATTTGACAGTCTGCAGGACCCCAAGATCTGGCTGGAGGACCACATCTCCTCAGTCAGGCTACAAGGAGGCAGTCGAAGTACTGCCATGCAATGCTTGCAGCTACAGCTTCGTGCGCAACTTCAAGGGCACGTACAAACGGCCCGCCTCAATCGAAGAACTGAGATACTGCCAGCAAAGATCTGGCGAATCGCTGCGCTCCTACATCCAAAGGTGGTCCATCATCAAGAACTCCGCGGAGAACATCTCGGAAGACCGTGCAATTGATGCATTCAACGGTGGTGTCCACCGCATGGAACTCAGGGAGGAGCTAGGCCGCTCAAAGCCCCAGACCATCGACCACCTGATGGAGATCGCGAATCGGTGGGCCGATGGAGAAGACTCGGTGAAGAATCGCGCCCACTCCGACGAGGAAGCAGAACTCGAACGCAGACGCGACCGCCGGGGCAAGCGTCGCATGCGCATCTATGAAGACCGCGACGACGTCAACATGGTGGCAGCCGGCTACACCGATAGACGTGACGACAACCGCAATAGCGGATACCGCAACGGCGAATACCGCGACTCCGGGAAAACCATGCAAGTGTGGCAATGCCGCGCTCGCGATGAGGCACCCGCGACCTCCATCGAGGGCAAATTATCTGGGCCATGCACGGTACATTTCTACATCGACAAGCATGATGGCAAGAGAAAGTCCAGCCACCTCCTCAAAGACTGCCACGAGTTCCTCAAACTACACGAGGGATTGGTTCGGATGAACCGCAATGCAGTCGAAAGAGGCTACGGAGCCGCTCCAGGCGCCGTGGCACATGGCGCACCACCACCACCACCTGGGCCACCCCCGAACGGAGCCGCACCGGACTAGCACAACGGGGGCGAACCGTACCCACGGGCCATGGGTACCATGATGATACAAAAGGGGCGCCCCTCCAACAGGGTGCAGAAGGCCATCACTCGCCAAGTCAACCTGACCATGCACTCGCCACCATCCACCACTGAGTACCTCAGTGGCAGTGAGTCATGCATCACCTTTGACAAACGCGACCACCCGCCTCAGATACCTCGCCCAGGTCATTGCCCTCTCGTACTCGAGGCGCAAATTGGAGGCTTCGACATGAGTCGCGTCTTCATGGATGGCGGAAGTGGCATCAACCTCATATTCGCGAGTACCTTGTGAGCAATGAGGATCCCTCTAACCTGCTTGGAGGCATCGGACACAACGTTCCACGGCATCGTCCCAGGGAAAGGCGTATACCCCCTGGGCAAAATCAACCTCGAAGTCATCTTTGGCACGCCGAAGAACTTCCAGCGCGAGCGCATCGACTTCGAAGTCGTCGACTGGCCCTCACAATACCATTGCATCCTCGGGCGCGTCGCGTTCGCTAGGTTCATGGCGGTGCCCCACTACGCCTACCTGCAGATGAAAATGCCAGGACCCAACGGCGTCATAACGATCAACGGGAACTTTGAGCGAGCTGACGCTTGCGACAGGGAATTCCACAGAATCTCCCAGTCCTTTGGCATGTAGGAGGAACTCGCAAGACTGAAAGAGACGACAAACAACAGTTTGCCTCCCTTGAGTAGGCCAAGCTCACCTGATCTCTCCTTCGACTCGTCCGTGCACACAAAGAAGGTACATGTCCATCCATCGGATCCCGCCAAGACGGCCCTCATCGCCAACAACTTGAGTCCCGCATAGGAACTCGCGCTCTTCAAATTCCTCCGTGAGCACTGGGAAATTTTTACCTAGTGTCCTGCGGACATGCCAGGAGTTCCCAGGGAATTCACCGAGCACGCACTCAACGTCAACCCCGACGCAAGGCCAGTCAAGCAAACAATCAGGCGACTGTCTGAGCCACGAGCGCAGGCAGTCGGAATGGAGATCAACAGACTCCTCGAGGCCAAGTTCATACGCGAGATCAAGGAAAGCACTTGGCTCGCCAATACGGTGCTGGTACCAAAAAAGGACACGGATATCCTACGGATGTGTGTGGACTTCACTTCTTTAAACAAGCACTGCCCAAAGGATCACTTCCTGCTGCCACGGATCAATCAGATCATCGACTCCACCGCTGGATGCGAGTGCCTCTGCTTCCTCGATGCCTACTCAGGCTATAATCAAATTCGAATGAAGGAGGGAGACCAGGAGAAAACAGCATTTACAACGCCCTTTGGTGTGTTCTGCTACAACACAATGCCCTTCGGGCTAAAAAACGCGGGAGCCACCTACCAACGGTGCATGCAGGCTTGCCTCAAGGAGCAACTGGCTCGCAACATCCAAGTCTATGTCGACGACATAGTAATCAAGACCAAGGAGGAAGCATCTCTAATCGACGATTTGCGCGAAACCTTCGCCAACCTTGATCGCTACCGGATTAAGCTAAATCCAGACAAATGCGCCTTCGGCGTACCATCTGGGCAGCTACTCGGGTATCTCATCTCCGCAAGAGGGATTGAGGCAAACCTGAAAAATATAAAAGCCATACTGGCCATGGAGAAGCCAAAGAACATAAGAGGCGTCCAGCAAATAACCGGACGAATCGCGGCACTCATTCGATTCATCAGTCGGATGGGTGAAAAGGTGCTGCCCTTCTACCAGCTTCTTCGCAAAGCTGAAAAATTCGAGTGGACCAATGAAGCACAAGAGGCATTCGAAAATCTCAAGCGCCTGCTATCCACTTCACCAGTGCTGGTGACTCCACAAGAGAGAGAACCACTATTGCTGTACATCTCCGCCACCAACCAGGTGGTCAGCACAGTGCTCGTCGTCGAGCGGGCTGAGGAAAACAAGGTCCATGGCGTACAACACCCGGTATACTACCTCAGCGAGGTCCTCACGCCAACAAAACAGTGGTACCCGCACTACCAGAAGCTGGCGTACAACGTCTTCATGACCGCCCGGCGACTGCGCCACTACTTCAAGGAACACCCAATCGTGGTAGTCAGCGACGCCCCGTTGGGACATATCCTCAATAACCCCGATGCCACGGGGCGAGTCGCGCTTTGGGGAATAGAAGTGTCTCCACGAGACATCACATACGAAAAGCGCGACGCAATCAAGTCGCAAGTTCTCCCTGACTTCCTCGTGCACTGGATGGAAAACCAACTCCCAGATAAGCCAGATATGTCCTACCTATGGACAATGCACTTCGATGGGTCCAAGCGGAAAGACGGAGCAGGCGCAGGTGTCATACTGACATCACCTCAAGGGGACAAGCTGAAATATATCCTGCGAATGCAGTTCACAGCCTGAAACAACGAGGCTGAATACAAGGCCTATTACGCGGGATGAGGATGGCAAAAGCTTGCGGCGCGAAGAGGCTCATCATATATGGCGACTCCAAGCTGGTCGTCAACCAAACAATGCACGAGTGCGACGCACTGAACGACAACATGATCGCGTACCGCGACCTCTACGATATACTCGAGGGAGACTTCGATGGTTGCAAGTTGCGACACGTAGGTCGCGAAAGCAACGAGGAGGCGGACGCACTCGCCAACATAGGCTCTACATGCGCCCCCATACCACCTGGGGTATTTCTCGAGCGCATCTGCGAACTCTCCATCAAGCCAAAGGCCGCAGAAAAGAAAACAAGCGCAGCAACGGACTCGGGGGCTACGCCAACCAATGAGCCCATGGCACTCGATGACTTGGAGCTGGACACCAGACTTGAAGGACCAATGAGCATCATGTTGATTGAGCAATCATGGACGCGGCCGTACATCACATACCTCCTCAGCAAGAGGCTACCAGATGATCCGACAGATGCACGGCACATCGCGCGATGCTCCAAGGCATTCGCCGTCATCAACGGCGAACTGTACAAATGCAGCATCACAGGAGTGCTACAGCGATGCGTCTCCATGGCTGATGGAAGAGCAGTTCTCCTCGACATCCATGAAGGGACATGCGGGCACCACGCTGGCAGTCGCGCCCTCGTTGCCAAAGCTCTACGAGCTGGATTCTACTGGCCTACGACCATGCGCGACGCCAAGGACATCGTCCAAAAATGCAATGCTTGCCAGCGATTCGCGGACAAGCCACACGCACCAGGCGCAGAGCTACGGCCTATTCCACTGGCCTGGCCCTTCGCGCAATGGGGACTCGACATGGTCGGCAAGCTTCCAAGGTCCTCGCGGGGAGGCTACGTCTACCTCTTGGTCGCAGTCGACAAATTCACCAAGTGGATTGAGGCCATGCCAGCAACCAACCAATCCGCGCACAGCGCAGTCAAATTCTTTGAATCCATCATCTACCGCTTCGGCGTGCCGCACAGCATCATCACCGACAACGGGACGAACTTCACATCGAAAGAGTTCAGGAATTCCGCGTGAACCTAGGGATCAATATCAGCTACGCCTCAGTAGCGCACCCACAGACCAACGGTCAGGTGGAAAAAGCAAACGGGCTCGTCTGTAGCGGCATCAAGAAACGACTCCTCCGACCACTCGAACAAGCCGCGGGCTGCTGGCCAGATGAACTGCAATCTGTACTATGGAGCCTACGTACAACTCCAAACAGCGCCACGGGCTACACGCCATTTTTTATGGTGCATGGAGCAGAGGCAGTGCTACCAGCTGAGGTACGATACAAAGCGCCGCGTGTGGTCGCCTACAGCGAACAAGAGTCATCCCTCGCACTCGAGGACTCCGTCGACCTCCTTGACGAAGCAAGGGAAATCGCCACGGAAAGATCAACGATCTACCAGCAGAACCTGCGCAACTACCACAGTAGAAGGCTTCGCCCCAGATCCTTCGTCGAAGGAGACTTGGTCCTGCGATTGAAGCAGCAGGGGCATCTCAAGCTCGAGTCCCCCTGGGAAGGACCGTACGTGATTACAGAAGTAATCCCAGGTGGCGCCTATCGCCTTAAAGATCTAGAGACACGAGTCGCATACTCCAACCCTTGGAATGTCGCACAACTGTGAAGCTTCTACCCCTAGTAGTTTTACTTTTTACATCGCAAATAAGGCTACTCAGCCAAGGCTACTTAGCCGCACATTGTACTTCGCACTGTTCTTCGAATAAATAAAAGCTAAGTGCCCCAAAACTCCGTGTTCTCCTTTACTTTGTCAATTTTTATACTCGGGGGCTACGCCACCCCACATACATCTGTTCTTCAAACCCAAAAAGCGATATCCTGAGTAGCTGGCACATCAATCGAACCCCTTAACACAAACCCAACCCAGCTGCAACGCACCTGGCAGGTTGACAAAGGGACCAAGAAAAAGATGGCCAGGCTAACGAAAAGGACTCGCATAGTGCAACGCACCTTATGCTTACAAAGCTATTTGTACACGTTCAACAATAAATTATATACAAATATTTATATGAACTTTACAACACAAATACACTTATGTGCAGGATACAAACTTGGCTACTATTGCAACAGAAGAACGTTGGTTTGATCCTCGAAGAAGTCGACGATCTCCTCTGCTGGACGGTCCACCGCCTGATAATGCGGTACCATATTCCAGGCAGATCCTGCTGGCGGTACTGGCGGTCCAGAGGCAATGGCAGCGACATCCACGTCAGGCCTGTGCAATCGCACCATTGAGAGGGCAGCCTTGGCACCAGCCACCAACTGCTGCCTCACGCACTCGCGAATCGCAGACATATCTTGAAATTTGGCCAAGAGAGCCAGCATGCTTGATGGAGTGTCATCTAATGGGAACATCGCCTGATAAATGTTCTTCAAGGACGACTGCGACTTCTTCAGGAAGAGCAGCACTTGCGAGGTGCGATCCTGCAGGGTCGCCAACGTAGTCGCACGATCATGATCTACCCAGAAGTATCCACTCTCTTGAAGTTGCTCCTGGGTGAGATCATGAAGGCGAATGGCAATCCTATCCTTCTCCTCCTGCGGATGGCGTGCGCTAACAACTACACGAAGCAGCATCAACAGCATGAGTACAACGTACCGTTGCAACTAACTACAAAGGAAAAGATGAGAATGAGCAAACTAACACTTAAACTGGTCACCCAGCTGCGTCACCTCGCCAAGCAGATATTGCTCGCGGGCGTCGGCCTTTTCTGCCTTCGACTTCCACACGTCTGTGTTACCGCGGATCAGGGGCAACTCACGCTCCAGCTGCTTCACGCGGTCACGAAGTCGCGACAGCAAGGATAGCTCCTCTACCCTGGAGCGCGGTGGTGCCACTGTCTCACCAAGAGATGGCGGGTCCTGGGTTCCCCCCACGGGATCACTTGACGTACCCTACCACAAGTCAAGACAGAGCCAAATAAGGCGACCAAATTAATACAAAGGCAAGGGGAACAGATGCATTCAAGATAAGCATAAGTGTTCACAAACACACTCGCCAGCAGGCATGTTCTTAGACCAAAAGGGCAACTCATCAACTATTACAACAAGCTAACTACGGAGCAGTTGGCTTCTTCGACTTCGACGGCTTCGGGGGCTTCATCAAGTCCGTGGCAGTATCAGATGCCACTGACTTTCCACCGGCTCCTGAGGCCGAAGCTTTCGCCGCCTTCTTCGCACGTTGGAGCTCCTCCGAATACTTGGCAACGGTATTTATCAAGGAATGGCCATATTTGGCACAGGCAGTCGCGAAAGGAGCGAAGACTACCTACTGACCGTCTGCGCCAATAGGCATCGCCTTCGACACCGCAGAGGGATCTACCTCTACTCCGTGGGCTTGCACCATGGCGAGTGACATGGTCGCGCCAGCCGCGCGGAGGGAGTTCTTCTAGGTGGCAGGCACACCCCCGGCGAGTGACTCCGCCAGCTCGTCCATATTATCGACCAGCTCCGCCTTCGGCATCAACTCCTCCCGGAGGCGACTGAGGGCGACCTTGGCCTTATACAATGTATCTTGGATGGCGGCGCTTCGGTCCTCGACTGTAGACACCGCGCCTGCCAGAGCGTCATCGCGACAAAGGGCCTGCGGGTCAAAGCTCAAGTCGCCAGCATCTGCACAGAAAACACACACATGGATCAAACCTCCAGCGCCACCGGCAAAACTCTAGATACAGAGAAGGACAACAACAAAATATCTACCAGCAAAGGTACCTGAGAGGGCCTTGGCGACTAAGAATAGTTGCTCCTCGAACAACTTTTCCCTGGCCGCAAAGGAGGCACGTAGATCTTCTTCGCGCTTCTGTGCATCATCACGAGCCGCGATTGCCTCGTCGCGCCCCTTCACAGCTGCAGCTAATGTCTTTTCGAAGGTGGCGACGTCGCGCAGCAACGTGTTATGCTCAGCTACATGGCAATCAAAGGTTGACTATCGGTCGACTATACCAAAAAAGGAGAAGACGAAAAAGAATAAAGTGTAGAACACTCACTTTCGACAACGCGGTGACGCGTCTCCAGCATTGCATGCTGGCGACCCATCGCCATCACCTGCTCCGCTACTTGCACGGCTTCCTTTACAAGGAACTGTCGCACAAAACAAGGAATCAGAGAGGGCAACAGAAGTCGTCGACTGCCACATTAAAAAGAAGGAAAGATATACTTACATGGTCCTCTAGCGACTCCAAAGAATTTTGCTGAACCGTCATCAGAGCAACCATTCGATGCTCCCCTACGTGAGGAGAGCTCGAAGAATTGTGCCCGGAGTGGGCCGCCGCCGCAGGAGAAGGAGCGCGCTCAACCTCCACCTTGGCCCTTGAGGTCGCGACTCCCGATTCTTTCAAAAACTCGACGCCACTAGAAGATGACGACGCCTCTTGACTACAAGATCAAATCCACATTGAGAAAGGGCAAACTCTAGGGCAAAGGCAACAAGAAGACAACAGAAAAGAATGAATGAACTACCAAATTTACCAGTCAAACTTCTCAAGATCAAACGTGGCCTCCGCCGACTCCGACGAAGACTCCTTGGGAAATCGCATCTTCTTGCGAGAAGACGGTGCCACAGCCCTCACAGGAACAGCTGTAATTGGCGACTCCGCGCCAACAGCCGTGCCTTCTAGAGTCAAAGGAGTCGACGCGTCTGAATCCTCGCTGCGCGAACGCTTGCGAGTATCCAGACTCTCGGACTCGGGGGCTTCCTCTTCTACATCAGAAGGGACAGTCAATTCAGATTCTTCCTCCTCCAAAGCCTCGCCAGGAATAATCCTCTCGGGAAGAGGAGGCATACAGGGCGACACCGCCCAATCCTGCATACAAACAGCAAAGATCAGCAAAAGGCATAAGTAAGCAACAAAAATCAATCGTGCAAATAAGCTACTGCGTAGCACAACTGTACCTCAGGAGGGGGATTCGAAGCATCAATAGGAGGAACGACTGGTTCACTCGGAAGCACATCCTTGACAGTGTACTTCGTGACCAATCGAACCCTCTTATCCACCTCACTCGCGGACATGCCATCAACAGACACGCGAGTGGTATCATCAGTGCCACCCCATTGAAACATGGGATGGACTCTAGCTTGGAGAGGCTGGATGCGACGGCGCAGCCAAGTTCTGATAAGGGCGCAGCCTCCCTCTTCTACGCCTATGCGACTCTCGAGGTTGCAGACGCGCAGATATAGCACGTCTGTCTCCGCAAGTTTGCTAGGCATCACTACGTTCTTCCAAGAACGCATCTTCTTGCAGGGAGTCGCGGGATCGAAGGGCACGAGTCCAAAGTGCTCATCTTCGGCCTTCTGATCACGGACATAGAACCATTTGTCCCTCCATCCCTGGACGGACTTGGTGAGCTTGATATCGAAGTAGGTGGCGGATGGGTCGACGTGGATTCCGCAACCACCTACGTCATAAACTAAAGAGCCAGATGCGGACTGACGCTTCAATTTAAACAAGCGCTTGAAAAGACCAAAGTGTGGCTTGATTCCGAGCCAGCACTCGCAAAGGGTGATGAAGCAGGTGATGTCGAGAATCGAATTTGGGGACAGCTGATGGAGCTGGAGCCCATAGAAACAAAGAAGACCCCTAAGATAGGGGTGGAGAGGCAAGGAGAGACCGCGAATGACGAATGCGAGAACCATCACTCGAAAACTAGCGGGAGAAGCAGGAATGGTCTCACCGCCGGGGACGCGCGCATCAGCGACTGCTGCAGAGATAGCTCCGTCTTGGCGAAAAATACGGAGATCCGACGCCTTGATGATGGAGGGGCGCCATGCACCATTGGTCACGCGGGTGCCCGCAGCAACGGAGCCACCCTTCTTCTTCCCCGCGGTGACGGTGGCCGTGGAATCAGTGGCAGCGCCTCCTTTCTTTTTCCCCATTGCGTGGCGGCGATGAGAGCACAGAAAGTAGCTTGGAAATGAGCGGAGGTGGTCCAGCGCTATGGAGGAGATGAGCGCAGGGAAAAGCAGAAGAACAGCAGCAATGGCGATGGCAGCGAAGAAGAAAGAGCACAGATGGAAAATTACTGCCGCAACTCCGCTACTTAACCCCTCGGAGATGCAATCCAACGGCTAATAAAAACCCTATTGGACACGTGGCACGCATCGCGTTGGACACGTGGAGAAGAGGAAGCACGAGCCGTCCCCCCACTTCTCCCATTACGCGCAGAAATCGAGGAGACGCAGTTAAAAATAAGATTACGCACGCCTAGTCAAATCAAAGTCAGGAGGTGGGACCCATCGCTCGTCACGTCCCGTCAAACTCGCTCACGCGGGCAACTGAGGTCATATAAGCGTTAGCACTGACGTCATCAAAGCTACGCGGCGGACAACTTCGACTACTTTAGTCCTTGCTGGAGTCTTCGACTCCACCAAGTACTCAGGGGCTACTCCCATAGGGAGCGCTGGCCGCGCACCTTATGTTTTTCTTCTTCTTCTTGCAGGAATGTGGGCAACTACAATCAAACCCAACTACTCGAAACACAGTTCGATACGGACATGGGTTACTCCCATAGGGAGCGCCGGAAACAATTTCGACTGGAACAAGCAAACAAAAGACGACAGCAGTCGCAACAATGTTTTAGTCCTTGCCTGAGTCTTCGACTGAAACAAACAAGCAAAAGACGATAGCAGTCGCAAAAGTTCTTTAGCCCCTGCCCGAGTCTTCGACTCAACCAGGCACTCAGGGGCTACTCCCATAGGGAGCGCTGGTCGCGTACCCTATGATTATTTGTGTAAAAACTGTGTGTTGATAACATCCGCACTCGCAGCTCATGGCGACACCACCTCATAATTTTCCCTACAAAGAGATTACGTCTCCTAGGTCGCCCGAATCGTCTCCGCGATGATAAAATTCGGATGCCACGCTTACAGCGTGAAGGTAAGACCTGAATAAGGCCTGGCAACACATTTAACTGCGCACTACCAGAAATATATCCGTGTCTACAGGCACGATGAACATGCCTTGACGGATGTGTCGAGTGCTCACACCCATATAACTGGAATTCGACTCCTGTAAGACCTCCGCGGCCTGAGTCGAATTACGCCAGCACTTTTCCAGATTCGAGTCCGGGGACTCGAGTTCGAGTAGATTGCGCTGTTTCACCCTAAGGTGGTTAACTGATACCGATACTTCGGTCACATCAGGCACGTATATCAACAATTCCTATGACATAAATAAAAGGAGTCGAAAATGTACTCATTTAGGCACTAGAAGACTTCAAAAAGTCCCCAGTCAAATATGTGATTCCACTGGACACTCGGGGGCTACTGACATGGGTATACCCTACAGGTACTCGAACTTGGTATATATGGTCCAAATACATACAGGCCCACGGTGTCGCCAAGGCCCAGATGAAAGGACTCGAGTAACCTGCGGACTCTCGATTGCTTGAAGGACAAGAAGAAGCTAAAGATAGAAAGTTTGAAGAGGAAAACCCTAACTTGTAACCGACTCGACCTGCTACCCGAGACCTAGCCTATCTATATAAAGGCTAGGAGGGGGCGGCGAGAAGGACACACGCAGCCCTAGTTTCCACAACCCTTGCCAGATTGCATCTGCGCACCATTGTAACTTTCGACTCCTTCGATAATTCCACGAGCAGACAAGCAGGAGTAGGGACCTCTACGAGGCCTGAACCTGGGTAAATCCTTTGTCCCCTGTGTGCTTGTTTGCTAGCCGATAGATGTCTCCAGCGCTCCCTCCTTCTCCAAAACCCAAGTCCATAACAATGGGCATTGATGAGTTAAACCCTCGTCACTCTCTATGCATGATCTTATTGAGATCGTGAGCTTGTAATAAGTAGATCTACCTTGCTACTCAAGTGCTTTAATAGATCTCTTCTCTCCCCATGTGTGTGAAAGTGACAGCGTGCACACCATGGTGGCACTTAGGCTAGAGATTACAAATACTTGTTATGAGTTATATTTGGAGTTGGATTGTTTCTATGAAATTGTGGTGTTTTTTGGAACCATCTAGATCTCAAGGTGATAGTGTGGGGTTATCTAGATGCGGAAAGTGAACTTTGAGGTGTGCTGTTATAGCCCTACCATGGATTAGAGTGTCCAACCAGAGAGTAGTTAAGAGTAGTATCATAAAGAGATGATATTTATATGAGAGTGTTCACTAGCGAAAGTATGACCCCTAGGCCTTGTTTCTAAGCATTGAAACACCGTTTGCAATTAGATATGTTGCATGTTTGCTTGCTTCCATCTTTATTTCAGTTTGCCTTTAGTTTCTTCCACGCCATCAAGCTATTTTCTGGCACCATTGTCTTTTATCCATACCACTTGTATTTCACTATCTCTTCGCCGAACTAGTGCACCTATACACCTGAAAAGTGTATTGGGTGTGTTGAGGACACAAGAGACTTCTTGTATCTTGATTGCAGGGTTGCTTGAGAGGGGATACCTTTGACCACTTCCTCCCTGAGTTCGATAAACCTTGGGTGATCCACTTAAGGGAAAACTTGCTGCTGCTCTACAAACCTCTGCACTTGGAGGCCCAACAACTGTCTACAAGAATAGAAGTGCGTAGACATCACTTATGAAGTGACATCGTTGTTTGAATTATATTGGAAAGTAAACATGAAGAAACTCCATGTTGATGGATTTTTGGAGTCTTTTGATTTTCATCAATTAACGCTTGTTAAACTTTCCTCGAGATAATTGAAACTCCGTCCATAGGCCAAAGAGGAACGGATGACTAACTTATTGGATATTATGCATGTTGATGTATGTAGTCCATTATGTATAGCCATATGTGATGGATCTTTTTGCTTCATATGCTTTCTCTAGAAATTTGAGTGATATATCCATATATTTACTTAATAAGGAAGATGTATGAAACATTTGAAAATTGTTCAAAGACTTTCAAGATGAAGTGAAAAATCATTATAACAAGAAAATAAAAGAGTTTATGATTTGATCATAAAGGAAAATATTTGAGTTACAGGTTTAGCAAAACACCTAAGATTTCAGGAATTGTTCTATGAATTTGGATTTCCCGATAAACCACAGGAGTATGATATGTTCGAGAGATCAAATCAAACCTTATTTGGCATGGTAAGATCAAAGGTGTCATTTATATAACTGCCATTATGTTTTAAGGATTAAAACTTTAGAGACTACCGCTTTTACACTGAAAAGAGCACCATCGTGATCCATTGAAATGACACCATATGAGTTATGGTTTGGGATAAAACCCGAATTGTCTTTTCTTAAATTTTGGTATGTTATGCATAAGTAAAATGTTTACAACCAAAGTGGGATAAGCACGTATTTGTAGGTTATCCCAAATAATTTGATGGGAATTCCTCCATAACACCGAGGACAAAAGAGTTTGTCGCTTAGAACATCAAGTTTCTTGAGAAGGAATTTTTTGTGAATAGTTAAGTGGGAGGACAATAGAACTTTAATAAGGTTGTTGAACCTTAGCTATATGTGCTAACTAGCACAACACGGGAAAGTGTCCCGGTGGCGGCCACAATGCCCATGGCTCCCGTGATTACAAAGGGTGTGATCTTGGAGATTAGAGTTCCTATGGAACCATGTGGGTCGGTAAGAATCAAATAGTAAGATTTGAAACATAAGTCGTTATTGTTTTGACAATGATGAACCGACTACATGCAAAGAAGCGATGATGGGCCCTGACTCCATAAAATGACTAGAAGTCATATAATCCGTAATAATATCCATACACGAGAAATCAAGTTTCTGAACTTGGAAGACCCTCCGAAAAGGCGTGAAGCCTATCCGTCGTGTTTGGATCTATAAAGAAATAGACATGGATGTTTAACATCTATGAAATAGTCGACATGTCAGAAAGAAGTTTACGGCAATGTTCAAGGAGTTAACTATGACAAGATTTGATCTTTCAGAGCGATATTTAATCTTGACGGATTAATGTAGCAACCACTACATATAATTTGGTATATGGTAGTTGAATAAACAAAACAAGGTTCTTCTAATAGAATGGTTACCTAGGATGTGTATATGACACAGTCCGAAGGGTTTTGTTAATTCAAACGGTGCTAAAAGGGCATGCAAACTTCAATAGTTTAAGTGAGCATAGCGGAGTTGGAATCTTCACCATGATGAAAATGTTAAAGGAGTTTAATTTCATCGGAGATGATGAAGATGCTTTCATTTGCAAGAAATTAAGTGGGAGCACTGAGACAAATTTCCAATACATTATGCAGAGTACATATTGTTGATTGGAAATGATGTATCTTTTATTGACGCAAGTTAAGAATTTCATTAAAATAGGATTTCGATGAAAGTCTTGGGCAAAACCGGAATATTTGGCATCAATGTCTATATGGTCAGATTGAGGCGCTAATATGGTTATGCCAGACGTACATATATGATATATTGAAAGGGTTCAATATGGAAACAACAAGAAAGGTTCTTGTTGCATGGAAAGGATTGTATCGAGATTCAAGTGTTTCAACACTTGGTGAGTAAAATCACATGAATGTTTTGATCGATTATATCGTGATATGTATATATCCAGATATGTCCTATGCTCTAAATGTTATGAGCACATACCAGAATAATTCATAAGATGATCATTGGACGATAGTAAAGATATTCTTATGAGCTTTGGAAGAACTAAGAATATATCATGTATAAGTGAAAAATAGTTGAAGGTAGTTCATTGTAAAGTGTTACATTGATACTAGTTTTGTCACAAGATACAAATTAAATTTATCTCAATTTATACTATGGGTGGCACAATGTAATGGAAAGGATGTTCCGTGATGGATTTCGGTGATTACCAAAGTTGAGACATTGTGACGAATACTACAACAAAAGGCTAAGTATATGACTGCTATAGTAGCAGCAAACAAGGGCATTTGTGTTAAGTAGTTTGTTATCAAACTAGGTGTGGTTCAAAGTGGGCTAATATTATGAAGATATATTGTATGACAATAATATCAACATATTTTAACCCAAACAAACTAAAGGTCTCACCAAAGGACCAAATTTATACAATGCCATCTCATTTGAGAATGAGTGATGCGTAGAGATGCAAAGACATGCAAATACACACGGACCTGAAACTGTCAGATCTGGAGATTATGTTAACCACTAGCAATCGTGTATATGCAACACCAGAAAGCCATAGGTGTTCAATACGCAAAGTTTTTCAAACTAGATTATTGACTCTAGTGCAAGTGGGAGACTGAAGGGAATATGCCCGAGAGGCAATAATAAAGTGGTTATTATCTTATTCCATGTTTATTATAAATGTTTATTTTGCATGCTATAATTGTATTAATTGGAAACGTTAATACATGTGTGTTTAATAAACAAAATACAAAGTTCCTAGTAATCCCTCTCATATAAATTAGCTCGTTGATTAATAAGATGATCAAGGTTTCCTGATCATGGACATTGGATGTTGTTAATAACGATGTCACAACATTGGTTGAATGATGTGATGAACATTCATCCGAAATATAGCATTACAATCAAAGTCATTATGTTTATATTGCTATAACATCATACGAAGTAATCTTAGTCCTTAGACCATGAGATCATGTTAATTGCTAACATCGGAAGAGTAACTTGATAACATGAAACGTCACACCGTAAAAGGATGACTATAAAGGTGGGTTCAGATACTCCGAAGGTGTTATGTTGAGGCTCATGGATCAAGAGTGGAATTTGTCAATTCCGATGATGGATAGATATACTTTGGGCCCTCTCGTTGATATCACATTAAGATAGCTTGCAAGCAAGTGATGTGATCACTAGAATGTTATATCACGGGAACGAGAAAAGAGTGCATGTTGGTAATGATATCAAACTAGGTATTTGGATGATGATGATCGAATCTCGGACATGTAATATATCGTGAGACAAAGGGATTTAGTTACGACGTTAAAGGTTCACACGATCACAAGAGTCATCGTTGAATATGTGGGAGTCAGTACGGATCTCCAGGTCCCGCTGCTGATTATTGATCGAAGAGGGGTCTCGATCATGTCTGCATTATTCGCGAACCGTAGGGTGACACACTTAAGGGATACTGACACCATTTGGGAGCAAATATGTTTCAGATAAAGATTAAGAAAGCACTGGAATCATTTCGATGGAAACCGGAATTGGTTCGGGTGAAATTGTTGAAATTGGTTCTGCATGTGATATTGAAATGTTGCAGGGAGTTTTATGTGAATGTTTGTTAATTAAAGTAATTAACAAAATTCTGAATAAAATAAATAAAATTGTTTTATTTAAAGAGAAAATACATTTAATTTGGTGGACATTAAATGCAAAGTGAGTGGAGTTGAAATTGATGTGAGTGGGCTTAGTGGAAGCTCCACCCACATGAATGAGGGAGAGGTGGGGGCACCCACCATGGCCGGCCAGCCATGGCCTTGGGTCTGCGCCCCTCCCCTATAAAAGGAGCCCCATGGCTCCTCTCCTCTTGCCCCACCTCCTCGTGAAGTTTCTCTTCTCCCTCTAGTTATTTCCCATGGTCTCGGATTAGCGAGATACATGTTCCCGATGGCTTTAACTGGAAAGGAGTTGCTGCTTCCGCTGCATCACTGGAGCGAGGATGCGGAGGTTGTTTGGTGGACCGAACGTGTGTGCGATCACGGATGCACCGCTACTTTGCGGTGCTGGACTTGATGATGCTGGAACTGCTGGATCTGAAGGACTTCATCACGATCTTGAGATCGGCAAGTGTACGATTACAACATCCACGAGTTCCATCTCGTTAACAAAGTTTTGTTGTCTTCGAGGGTAAGTTCTCTATGGATGTATATCCACCCATTGCTTGTATCTAGTAGATAGATCTTGGCGTATAATTCCCATCGTACAAATTTTTGTTTTCTATGCTACGAATCCAACATAAGCTAGGTATGGAGAGACCGATGGTTGAATCTCAGACATGTAATATATCGCGAGACAAAAAGATTTAGTTACGATGTCAAAGGTTCTCACCATCATTAGAGTCATCGTTGAATGTGTGGGAGTCAGTACGGATCTCCAGGTCCTATTGTTCATTATTGATCGGAGAGGGGTCTCGATCATGTCTGCATTATTCGCGAACCATAGGGTGACACACTTAAGGTATACCGACACCAAATGGAGAAGATATAATACCATAGAAACAATTTGAAAGCGCTAGGATTATTTTGGTGGACACCAGAATTGTTTTGGGTCAAATTGCTAAAAATAGTTTCAGATGTGATATCAAAGTATTATAAGGGGTTTTATGCAGATGTTTGTTAATTAAAGTAATTAACTAAATTCTGAATAAAATAAATAAAATTGATTTTTAAATGAAAGATGGCATTAATTTTGATAGAAAATTAAACTATGTGAGAGAATTGTGAGTGAAGTGAAATTGATGTGAGTGGAGCATCCACTCACATGAATGATGGAGAGGTGGGGGAACCACCTTGGCCGCCGGCTATGGCCTTGGGACTGTCCTTCCCCTATAAAAGGAGCCCCCTCCTCCTCCACTCTCACACCTCCTCATGAAGGATCTCTTCCCCCTCTAATAAATTCCCCATGGTTTCGGATTAGCGAAGTACATGTTCTCGGTGGTTTCTCTAGAAGGATCTGTTGTTTCTGCTGCTTTGCTAAAGCGAGGACTCAGAGGTTGTCGGGGTGTTGAACGTGTGTGCGATCACAGATGCGCTGCTACTTTGCGGTGCTGCACTTCAACTCGATCTTGAGATCGTCAAGTGTACGACTACATCATCCATGAAATCAAATTTCGTTAACAAACATTTTCGGTCTTCAAAGGTAAGATCTTTATGGATATATATCCACCCATTGCTTGTATCTGGATAGCTAGATCTTTATGTTTAGTTGTTCATATCTTAGGGAAAAAAATTTATGTTGCAAACCCAATACGTAGCTCCGAGCTCCTAGGCGAGGAGGCTCCGTACTGGGAAGAAGAGCAAAAGAGACCGACAGTTACTGGCGCTATGATGTAGGAGACCGATTATTTTCAAGAGACCCAACACACACCTCTTGTATTTCGGCTGTAGTTTAGAATGAACAAGGAGTCTTTTTCATAAAGATTGTGAATAGTGTGTGAGAGTTTGATCCCTATTTCATTTACAAGAAGGACTGCACCAGAATAATAGGTTTCACCTCTACTCAGAAATGCACGACTGCTTTGAGTTGTCTTGTAGATGGGGCCTCTCCAGATACACAAGATGACTACCGATGCATGGCCGAGTCCACAACATCTGAGTGCGTGTACAGTTTTTGCCGTGTTGTGGTAGGATACTTTGGGTGAGTTTATCTTAGATCACCACATGCACAAGACACAACTCAGATATTGGCACATGATGCAGCTAGGGGATTTTATGGGATGCTTGGGAGCATCGACTAGATGCGTTGGGATAGAAGAATTGTCCATTTTCTTGGCAAGGGATGTACAAAAGCCACACTAGAGAATGCTGGTAGTTGAGGTTATGGAAGATTATGACGTGTGGATTTGACACACTGTTTTTTTAGCATGCTTGGATCTCACAACGACAATAACGTGTTACAACAATCTCTAGTGTTTGAAAAACTAGTTGAAGGCAATTTCTCGGCGGTGAACTTTATGGTCAATGGCAAAGAATACACCAAAGACTACTACCTTGACGTGGCATTTATTCTAGATGGGCAACATTCGTAAAGACAATATGTGACCCTCATACTGATGCGTGAATTTTCTATTCGGAGCAGGAAGGATGTTGAGCGAGAATTTGATATGATCCAAGCTCGTTTTGCTATCATCAGGTACCATCCTCATACCTGGTCGACTTCTTAGATGTAGGAGGTGATTAATGCATGAGTGATCATGCACAATATTATTATCGAGAGTGAGTGCAATGCTTCTACTATCGATTATGTGTCGTATGAGCACATGAGCTCTCTTGCCAATGTCGATCACGAGGTGTCGAGTGACTTTGGTGATTTCCTCGCCATGCATCAAGAAATCCGCGATGAATAGGTGCATGCACAACCACAAGAAGATCTCGTGGTTTTTGGTGCTCAAAGAAAATGCACAGGATAACGCCCCCCAACTTGATCTATTTGAACTTTAAATTATCGTGTGAACTATATTCCTTTTATATTTAACTTTGTTCTAATAAACTTGAATTTATTTAAATTTTATGCATGGTATGTGCTATTGGAATGAAAATGTGTTAACTAGTGGACTTTTGATCGTTGGGGTGTGTCGAGTGAGGGGAGGTCACACCAAACCGCCGATAGTTTGGAAAGCCCTCCCCAAAGCAACCGTCGGCGTGTTTGTCGGCCACAGGTTGGAGAGCGCTGGTAGAGATGCTCTAATAATGAAATGTGAATAACCCTTTGTGGAAAACAAACTAAGAATAGGAGACGTCATGAAAGGAAGGTATATTGGAAAGATTTGCGAATGCTACAATGCAGAAGAGGCAAAGTGGCAAAAACCACATGTGCTCCAAATACTAGATACAGATACTTCTACAAGAGTTATGAAGTCGTACGAGTGAATCCTACAAACAAACACAAATGAAGTCATGTGTGAGTCTATTGCAAGCAGTGTTCCCTGTTTCAAAAATAAAGGTCTAAAAAACGAGGGAAGTGCTGAGCGTCCCCTGGGGATCAAATCCTCGGATCCCCGGGTTGCTAGCCGTCTGATTAAGCGTTTTTGATCATCTGATCAGGTTGTCTGGCTCCTCTCCCGTTTTTCCTTCCATAAACCTGGAATACAACAAAACTAAACGGCGATTGCAGCAAAAAACGGTTCGTGAGACAAAAGAAAAAATATCTCGCCGAAGATCTTACCGGAGACGTCATAGCAAAAAGTGGGTGCTATTGTAGCAAAACCGACCTTCTGAAAACATCGCCGGAGACCTCGCCAGAAAAATAAAAATTGTGCTACTATACCAAAACCTTGTAGCAACAATTTTGTACTAAATTAGCAAAAACATAAAACTATTGTAGCAAAAACTTTCTTCGTTTGTAGCAAAATTTTATTTATATAATGCAAATTCATAAAAATGGCACGTAACAACAAAAATCTGCTATATTGCAAACCCATAGAACCAATGTAGCAAATTCATATAACCGTTTGTAGCGGAGTCGCTGGAGCGGGAATTGCAACAGTAATTTGTAGTAGAGTCGATGGCTATTTGTAGTAGAGTCGGTTGCCGATTGCAGCAGCACCGCCCAGGATTGGTAGCAACCACCGCTCGCCGGAGCTCCACCCTCATCCACTCGCACCACCACCGGCAACTTCTGATAGCACCACCAATTGCCGCTTGCAGCACCATCGACACCCGCCGGTAGCATCGCCGTATGCCGGTTGCAGCAACATCGCCTGGGATTGGAAGCAACCACCGCTCGCCGGAGCTCCGCCGTCATCCATTTGTAGCACCACCAACAACTATTGGTAGCACCACATGTTGCCGTTTACAGCAGGGCCGACCGGGATTTGTAACAAACTGCTGCTCGTAGGAGCTCCATCGCCATCCGCTCGCATCACCACTAACACGGGTGGTAGCACCACCAGTTTCCGTTTGTAATAGCTGGCCACCGAACTGTAGAAGCGAGGCGAAGCGCACGACCGTGGAAAAAGGTCCTTGCGAGGCGGCGCATGGCGACTCAGGTGAGGGCGTGTAGACGAGGTGGAGGCCGGCAGCAAGGCGAGCTAGGCGAGCTCGCGCGGTGCAGGTGGGGGAGCGGCCAGCGTGCCGCGATCTGTGGAAGTCAACGTCTTATTCTCTCGTTAGGGATTAAACGAGAATGAAGGAGATGAGGCTAGTCATGTTGGGAGTAATTTGGATAGTAACATAATCCTACATGTATTGCCAACTAAGTAGCCTTGTGGTAACTAGCTATGTTACCATAACATCAGATATTTCAAGACAAAATGAGTCTATATTGTAATAAATGAGACTTGCATGATACCACACCTATGATATTTTTCACTATGAAGGTAGTAATTTGGACTAGTAACATATGCGTGTTACTACTCTAAGAGCATGTACAATGGAGAGTGCTTAGAGTGATGCTTACAAAAATAAACTAGACTTTTTCTTAAGCACTAGTGCTTATTTCTATAGGTGAGGTGTCTAGTTGAGCATCTTTCTTGTACAAATAAGTACCAGTGCTTAAGTCTAAACCAGTTTATTTTTTTAAGCACCTAGCGTTGTACCTGCTCTAAGTTACTTCCCATTATGACCAGCCTAAGCAGAAGATAACGCTGGTAGTAGGTCCGTCTGTCCCGTGCGACGCTAGCTCGATCCGGGGGACGCTTCGCGTGAGATCTCCGGTCGAAAGCAAGTGTTTTCCAAAAAACAAGCGATGTTCTCGATCGACCACGGTGGAGGGCTAGTGGAAGACAGTCGTTGGGTTGCTGGCAAGCGGGCTCTCCCCCCCCCCCCCCCCCCCCCCCCCCCGGGAGGACACGGGAGGCCGCGCGGCTGGCCGACCCAACCGTTGGCCAAGTAGATGCACGGATGGATCGAGCCAAACGCGTAGGTCCGGATGGGTCATGCCGTCCCCGAGGACGTGTTTGGACGGGTGGGGTCGGACCGTGGAGATGCCCTTACCAAGTTATATGCGAATCTTACAAACAAACACTAATGAAGTCATGCGTGAGTCTATTGCAAGCGGTGTTCCCGTTTCAAAAATAAAGGTCTGAAAAACAAGGGATGTTCTCGATCGACCACGGTAGAGGGCTTTTCGGCGTTTTGATGAAAACCATTTGTTAAACTTGCATGCACAGCAAAAAAAAATCTTGCCTCAACTTCTAGCGGCTGGTTTGTGCGATCCTGGTTCAACTGTTCAAGCAAGGTCTCTTTGTGGGGGAACGGGCATATTCTTTGCGCTTAAGTATCCGGGCGAACTAACTAGTTAATGCGAAGTGTCGACATTTCGCCACATCGTCGGATCAGCCTAGCTCACGCTTTCTCACTCTATCTCTCTCTTTCCTATCCATTTCGCTGAGGATTTGTTTACAATTTTATTCTTCACACGTCCAAATCTGTCCCCAACTCCCCCGATAGATTAGGCTTTTTAAATCCGCTTTGCCAATAATCCCAACAGCACACTCTACCTAAAACTAAATAAATATCCCAAGAATCTTACTATTTCCTCCAACCATATTAGTTAGACATGAATTTGTCTAGATTCTGATATATCTAGACATGTTTTAGTACTAGATATATTTGAATCTAGATAAATTTAGGTCAACTAATATGGGTCGGAGGACCTAGGGTTCGCACCAACCTGTTTTCTCTGCACATGGCAGATATATTTCCTTTTGTAATACAGTGCTTGGTAGCAGCACAGCTCTTGTCAGTAAAACCATGAAGAAATTAGTGGACGGCACATGAAAATAGCTAGTAACCAGGAAGAAATTAGTGCACGGCACATGGCAATTGCTAGTACTGGTACTAATCATCTTGTTAATAAGCAAGCAGCCATCGATTGGGTGTTGGTAGCAGTAGTAGTAGTACATCGAACCTCTCCGGGGAAAACTGCCAAAACCAGAGGCTAAACCAATCTCTACTCTCTCCTCCGCGTCTCATCATCGATCACAAACTAGCGGGGTGAAAAAACAAAAAGAAGAAGAAGAAAAAGAAAGGACTCATGAAATCAATCCACAAGGCCATGCCACCGTACTAAAGGAACGATCAATCGCTAGGCAGACGGGGATCAGGATCAGTCAGTCCTGGAAGCCGGTCTTCTCCCAGATGGCGTTGCGTACACGGCGTAGGTCGCGGCCCTTGAGCGTGCGCCCGGCGCCCTCACGCACGGAGAAGGACGCCGTGGCGCGCTCCCGGCACATGAGCTGCTCGTGCGGCGGCACCCACCCGCCGTCGCCACGCTCCAGGTACCCGTCCCCGCGGTCGTCCGACGGCCACCGCCCCGCACCGGCGCCGTACTCCGCGCCGAGGATCTTGGACCAGTCCGGGATGTTGACCGGCATAGACGCCGGCCCGCCACCGGCAGCGTCCCGCGGAGCCGCGGCGCGCGGCTTAGAGGCCTTGGAGGCGGGCATGGACGCGGACAGAGCGCGCCCGTACGTGTCGACCGGCGAGGACGCCACCGCGGCTCCCGCACCCCAGATGATGTCGGCCTCGTCGAGCTCCAGGGCCGGGTCGGCGGCCTGCTGCAGCGGGCGTGCCGGCGCGAAGAGCCGTTGCGCTGAGACCATAGAGAGGCTGCTGCTCCGGCCCGCCATCGTCTGCCGGTGGGTGCGGTTAGTTGGTTCTCGATTCGGCGGAGGTACACAGGCAATGTGTGTGTGCGTGTGTAAAGTGCAAACCGCGATGGCGTTTCCTTGAGTTCTTCTCGCAACCGGTGGAGCGGCGGATTTTATAGCGGCGGGAAGAAGGGGACGGGAGTGATGTGGATAAGGTTTGTTTTTCTCAGTTACTTCAATGGGAGCCCAAGTGTCGCGTATTTACCAGATATATGCCATCGTCGCTGCCAGTGTACTGCGGTGGCATGGGAGGAGCGTGTACCGTTTCGTCGTTTGCGAATGAGTTGCGAGCTCTATAGGACTAGGACCTGGTCCATAAATTTAGCACATGGACCAAGTTTTACAAGTGATATGTATAATGTGTGACCGTTTAGATTTAAAAATAGACAATTATTTATTGTGATTTTTGTCTCTTCTGTACACATCTCACTTGCAGAACTTGGTCCACGAGGCTAAATTAGCGTGGAAAATAATTCTATAGGACCTGGTCTACAAATTTAGCCTCGTTGACAAAATTCTGTAAATGACATGTGACATGTGTGAGCGTTTAGATCTAAAAATAGACAATTAATAGCTATGATTTTTCTCTCTTCTGTACACATGTCACTTGCAGAATTTGGTCTAGAAGGCTAAATTTGTAGACCAAGGAGACGGAAATGGTTGGCAGAGGCATATGGGCGCGGTGTATGTGCATATTTCCACAGGATCGGAGGATACATTGCCTCTGCTGGCAACCCATGAGATCGTGTCCTCTTCCAAATGCGTAGGCAGATCACGGACATGCGTACGCAAATCACAGCCATTCGATCCTTCTGTAACTGATTTTGTTTCGCCATGTAGGGACTAATAACTAGTAGGAACCATATTTTCGCTGCCGGATAAAAAAACATGTGATCAGATCAATATTTGTTTTAGCAATTTTGTAGGTAACCAAAATTATATGCTCCAACCTAGACTAAAATAGAAATTCCGATAGTCGTCTTTGCTAATTATTTCATAAAAAAACTTCACCAAAAATACCCGGGAATTTTGCATCCATAAGTACAATCCTCTCGGGGAGACGGTTTGGTAAGACATATTCGTCAATTCATCCATCTAGATGATCTAGGGATCTTTCGATTGACTCATTTGACAATATTTTATTAATTTTAAGTCTTATACATGTGTAACCCCTTTGCATATCGCATGCAAGCATCAAACCTAAAACTCACGGTACCTCACGGCTCACATCAACACAATTCTTGGCATTGGCAGCTCGGCCCAAGGCCAAACCCAAAAACTCAGGCCTGCGTACTGGCAGAGCCAGCTCCCGGCAATCCTGGGCAGCTGCTCGGGCTCAGCCGAAACATCTCCTTTAAGCGTTGGGATTTGTACACGAATTAGCAGCCATGTTTAGCTAGGGAAATTTCGGCTGGCGGCATCGCAAAGTAGACCTCGCCCGGACACCGTCAGTGAGTTGGCCCTGCCACTGGGCCTTGGCCTAAAATTTTGACCCAACGGTCAGGTCAGGCTGAGCCAACTTTATGTTTAAGCGATTTAAGGAAGTGGCCCAGCCCACGGTCTGCCGACCAATCGGGCTTTCGGGATTTTTTGTCAAGCCAAACCTAGGACTAGATTTTCTGCTTTGGGCTTTTGTCGGCCCGGTCCAGCCCAAGGTATGCCCAGGTACCAACATAGTCCATGTCATCCATAATTATCCCCGACTAGCGTAAGCCATGCTGCCATTGTAGAAGCATCGGCGTCCCTCATGTATGAATACCATTGTTTATATTAAAACATGGGTCTTAAGAAAACGAACGATCCATTTATTTAACATAAATAATTCATCTCAATTTGCTAAACGAAGATGTCCACTTTTCATCAAATTCTTTGCGTGTGAGAAACTTGTACCGGATAATGCATCGACACATACACAAGATTGATGTAGAAGAAACCCGAGTAAATGGATGATATGAAGAAAACACATGGCATGTAGTGTTTTCTATATGTACAAGAATTAAAAGCACATGAATAAATAGCACAAGTTCTTTCATTCACAAAAGAAGAGCGGAAATGTTTGGACTTGGATTTAAGTGGATACCACATACTACTAATTCATAGGGAAAACAATCTAACAACAGAAGTTTCGTTTATGAAATTCGTTACTATACAACCTAAAGAATCGGGCCTAGTCGTGTTGGAGTACATCGTTCCATGCCAAGATTCTTCAGAGCAAGTACAGTAAGTCCTAGTCAGCTGGCTATAAGAATTAAAATATATTTTCTTGGCTAGTTCGAAGAGAGAGAAGAGGAGATAAAAGAATAGTGGGCTCTCATGCAAGAGCCAGCTCTAGCACGTGCTCCTAGGCACTTGAGAAAGTGAAAGATGAGCCATATAGTGTTAAAGTAATATATTTTTTATAGCTCATTATTGTACCTGCTAGATCTAAGTTAGCTATAAATGACATGACATTTAGATTATAGCCAGCAGCTAGCTATACTATTGTCCTTACTCTCATGGGTACTCCGAGCCGTGAGCCCACCGGCAATTATTACCGGCCACGATATCATTGCGTCCCCGCTTCCGTGACTGATCCCATCCGGCCCACCCAGCACGTACGGCTCCTCTGTAACCAGCTCTCCATCCGACGGCCAGTATTCCCTCCCGTGACGTCGGCGTGCGGAAATCAACGAGTGCATGCACGAAGCTCGATCTGCCTCCGCCAGGGAGGGGCGTTCCCGTAACTTCCCCCGCGCACTCATCTCTGTGGGGGCGATATGGAGCTTTGGTGCTTTGGCTTTCGCCTCTGTCGCGACGCGCGGGCCAGGCGAGCGCGGCGGGCGACGCATGGCGGGTGGCGAGAGGCTGGACAGCTGGACGGGCACGTGATGCGGGGCCCAGGTGGAGGCTGGACTGTCGCTCTCGCCCTGCCTGTCTTGCAGGATCCGATGGCAAGCCGTAATGAGAGAGGGTGGAGGGTGTGCGGTGTTGCGTTAAGGGGAGCAGCGTCCGTGCAGGATACGGTAATGGTTGCAGCACCTTAGCCTCGCTGCCTACGGCAAACCGTTGACATTTCGGCCTTGGCTTTGGGAGCCGGGCCGGGAGGGAGACGATAACTGCACTCAACTCAGCAGGAGGGAGAGGAGGAGTAACTAAAGGCCAAGGGTTGCAAATTTCGAATCCGTTCCTAGTCCACCGTAGTACTATCTCTCTGTATAAAGAATTTCCGTCCGTGTGCAAGCCAACCGAGACTTGCTAGGTCAAACGAGGGTTTTAAAAATCTCTGCAACAAGCAACTAATTTTGACCAGATGATGAATTCGTACCAGTACTAGTACTATACTGGTTGTACTCACTCGTGAACGCGTGAGGTAGATAAAGCATGGTAGATTGGTACGACGGACCAGCCACGGTTAATCAACTCCAACAAACATCACAGTCATTCCACACCCTTCCCGATGCTGAAAGAAAAAAGAGACGTTAATACTTTCTCCGACCCTAATTATTACATATTATATTTTAGATCCAGATATATCCGAATCTAGACAAATCTGAAAACATTAATTAGAATTAGAGGGAGTAATATTTTTTAATCAGATGTTTAGATAAATCAACAAGCCTATTTAACCTATCGAGAAGATAATACGGCCACTTACGTTGTTTACAGCCAGAATGAGTGCTCCTTTTACTTAGTTAACCTTAGCCACCCCTACTTTTCTATGTATAATTTTGACAAGTGAAGGGGACAGTGCAAGTGCGCATCTTTCAACCTTGTTTTTTTACAGAGAAGGACCCGGAAGGGTCTAGAGATGCCATTAAACGGTGGTCACACAAATTACAACAAGGACCTTATAGAAAGTAAAAAATACAAACAAGCCCTTGAACAGTACAAACATGACCTCAAGATTAACTCCGAAAACACAACCGGCTCCCCGACCATCGAGGAAGATGAAGCTCTCAACGCCGCGGTCGCCAGCGTCTCCACCGAGGGACGAAACCACTTGGCACCGACTTGACGATGAATGCCGCAATAGAGAAGCGGAAGGGCCTCCGCTTTGGCATGTCGTCCTGGAGGTTGATGGAGTTTCGGAACACGCAGAGCTGCATCGCATAATAGTCGCCTTGACTAGAGATAACAACGGCATCAGATCGCCGCGGTTTGGGAATTCCGCAGGTTGCAGCAACGAGCCCCCGCCGTTGAGGACCAAGACAATCTTCTCCCTTCCAATCCCCACGCCTTCCTCCATGGTGATAGCGGGAGCTACAAGAGGGGATCGATCGAGTTGGATCCTTGATGTTTGCAAGTGCACAGATCATTTGTAGCTAATTTCGAAGTTCGGATATCGATCTCACAGGGAACCCAAAGGTAAGTGTTTATTAGTGAAGTCTCTGTCACACCCAAAGTTGTCACAGGTCTTCGAGTGAATTGACTGCAAGTGTTGAAATAAGAATGGGGTTTTGATTAAATGCAATAGATTTAAATAGAACTAAAATGTAAACTTCAGAAATATAATGCATAAAAGTAAAAAACGACTTTGCTTGTTTGTTGTTTTCTGCAGATGGCGAAAAAAGGCGCGGGGAGATTCAGTTCATGGTGATAGTGAATGTGCCAGGTGGACGAGTGGCAAATGTAACAATTATAATCTTATAGATATATATATATATGTAGGCGAGCAACCCATAATTAGCCGGAACTCCTCTTAGTAGATTTCATCCTAACTTCAATAATTCTACTAGCCTGCTATCAAAACCATGGTCGGACACTAGACGATTAAGACCCTTTAGATCGCTTAGCGATTAAGCTCCTTGGATCAGACTAATGCAATAAGCACAGTGGTTACTCGTTATTCTCGAGTCAACTAGCTTTCCATTGATATCCCCGTGTCACCCGAGGATCGCCAGTCCACTAGCATACAAGATCTTATCTATGTAGAACAAGGTATCATGTTGTCTGGGCCCTTAATTGGACAACAAACATTAAGCATCCCACAGATAGTCAAGCATATATAATATAGTAATTAGAATCAATCACAAACTAATGGAAAAGTATATGGAGGCACATCACATCTCACCAATCCTCTACATCTCTCACGCCCAAGGGAATTACTCACACATGAGATAAGAAGGAATCATCAATAGAATAAAATAAAGGGAATTCATCTTGGTATTACCGTGGAGATCCACAATAAGAATAGAAAAATATCCAACAAAATTCAAGATGGGAAGAAACAATCTGAGACCCTAGTCTTTCAAGGTGGAAATCCCTCTCTCTCTCTCAAGTACAAGTAGTGGCTATGGAGGTGTATTGGTTAGGAGGTCGAAGATCGTGGAGCGAGATGAAGAACGTCTTCTCCTTCTTCTCCGGATCCCTTCTTTCTCCCTTCTGGATGGTGTAGCTGCTGCTGTGTTGTGTTTTCGTCCCCCGCCCCTTCACGGAAGTTGTTCCTTTTGACAAGATAGAGGCGGCGGCAACTATACGGCAGGAACTATACAGCCATTCCCGCTGTATAGTTGGTCGTTGAACCGTCCGTGAGCTCCCCTCGCATGGTTCCAAAGTGGGACTTGCTTGTTTTCTCCAAAATATTGTATTTCTCTAGTGAAATCCTTTTGTTGACATTCAGAACCTGAAACACACATTAAAATCCTAGTTTTCTTCGCTACCAAAGTATTAGTGTTAGGAAAGCTAGAAAACAATCAAATCTGGGAGAAAACCTTCAATAAAAGACATAAAAAAATGTGTCAAATCTCATAGCTATCAACTCCCCCAAGCTTAGATATTGCTCGCCCTTGAGTGACAAGGAAATAAGGAAGAATAACAGAGATTTGAGACTGAAAGTAAAGGAACTCACAAGTTTGAGTTGGTGTCAAATTCTTTTCTTCATAATTCCTACAATCTTAAATATGATAATACAAGTATTTACAAGATTGCACCGAGTCCACTTCCTAACCACATATATCTTGCTAGCAAATAAATCATATACCCAAGAAAGTGTCGAAAGTTTAGCTAGGAAGGTGAAACAAATTCTTTTGGTGCCTCTCTTTGTCGAGAGATGGATTTTTTTGTTGTTGTTCATTTAACCAATTAAGAGTACTCAAGTTGGCATAAGAAACATTTAATTTAAGAACAACTCATCTACTCACATGTCAAAATTTCAAGACTCTCAAAGCACGTTTTCTTTCTCTTGTCTTTCAAAAACTTCAGCTCTTTCATAGAGAAATCATGCCACTATTTTTAACATGTTAATTGGGGATGTGTTGTGCACTCGTGACCATGCCAATAAATAATGTTGAGCAATAATGGGCTAGAGGAGTAATACAACTTCACTTGGAACGTGAAACCATGAGGAGACTAAAAAAATTACATGTCATAGCATTGCTGCTACAGACGTTTACATAACTCAATAGCCGAAATCAAGTGGTTTTCCACATTTAGATTGTTCGTTGGCCAACGGAGTTAATAGTTCCCCATGGAGCACGACAAAGTTGTAATGACACGCGTAAAGCAACATCTTACGGTAATTATTAGAAAAAGTAGTGGCATAATTTCTACTATTTCGAAGCATCCATTTAATCAAATAATTTCAATCAGGGGTACTATCGTGTCTATTTATATTAAGCACAATTGGGATGGAGTAGTTCTAAAGTAAAATTCTTTGAGCTAAACATGGACTCAAGTCATCTTTCAGATGCTTTTTCTTGTTATAAAAATGTAGGAAGTATTTTAACCAAGTTCATTGCTCATTGTTTCAAAGCTAAAAATGAGACACTAGCAGAGAAATATAATTTGTAGGATAATAAGCTAAGTGGGGAGTGACTCCAGTGCAAGTAAGTAAATAATTGTAGGATCAATTTAAGGTTGCAAGGAGTGTGATGAAAGGAATGTGATACCTCCTCTTGCTTGCTTCATTCTTGTATTTGAGTCGAACCTCTCCTATATTTCCATATTGCCAAATCACTTGAAATCAAGCAATCTCCGAGAGAAACAAAGAAACGAACTTGCAAATAAGATTACAACTAATTTTTTTGTATTTTTAGTTTAGGAATGCGAAACTGAAGATAAACATGCAATTTTTGAAGAAATAAATCAAAAGAAGAAATAAAAACATGAATACAAAGTTTGGAGGTTTTCAAACCTCCCCCAAGCTTAGGCTATTGCTAGGCTCAGTTGTTACTGTCATTTGGCGGCTATGGTGGGTACTGCTAGTAGAAGTCGGGGAAGTGGGTCATGAAGTGACTGAAGTTGTGAGTCAAAGTGTTCACATTTTTATTCACATCCTGAAGAGTGTGGTCGATCTCCCCAACACGCTGGTTGAGCTGCTGGAACTTCTAATAGGGGACGTAGCCGTACCCCTGTTGTGGCTGGTTGGGCCACGGTTCATAGGCTCCTCCTAGCTACTATTGCTACTATCCTTATCAAGCAGGGTTGTGCCCCTTATCTCCCTCCTACTCCTGCTCATCTTGCTGCCCTTCATCTTCCTCCTCCTCTGGCTGGTGCTCGACCAAAATCTCCGTCACTTGGTCCTTTGTGAGGATCCAAGTGTCCTTCTCCACAATCGAGAAGGCTTGGGGACATGGCAGCTGGACCTGTTCAACCTGTGTGTCATCAACATAACTAAATGGATATGCTCGGAACCTCCAGTTAGCATGGTAAACACCAAGGAAGCCACAAGCAGTCAATTACTTGACGTCCATAAGTTTGGGGCCATCAACAGGTTCCATAATAGGAAGTGTAATGTTCAATGCATAGGCAAGGTGGGTTACCAATCCAGAGGGACTGGGGCAAAAGTGAATATCACCTTTTGCCTCGTTTCTTTGGTGGCAAAAGTGTTGGATGAGTAGAGCTGCGGGACTGGGGCTTTGCGTTGCATTGGGAAAGAGAGCCTTGGTGATCGTTGCCATGTCCGCATTGGCATGGAACTAGTATCATCCCTTCCCAACATTGTGTTGGCAAGGAACAGAGCAAAGTAGCGAATGGTTGGGTTATGAATGGTGGACATCTTCTTTTGATAGAAGTGACTGCCACCATTAATAGAATTAACCTCCCAAGTCTCTCCACTTATGACGCTTAGAGGTTAGTAATATTGGGCTCCCCAGTCTGAGGGAAGCTAAAAGCATTGCAAAATTGCTCGAAACTCACTTCATAGTGTGTACGGTTCATAGTGAAGCTTATCGTGCACATGTTACCTTTATCACTTTGTCGTCGTAGAAGGAGGCAAGGAACTCATGGGTGAGCTCGGCGTAGGTGTTGTGGCTTGCGAAGCTAAGCATCGCCAACCCCGTCCTGCTGCACGTGAGGTCGAAGTCTGTCTTCAACCCGGCCGCGGTGAGAAAGTTGTGGTCGGCCCAACGTGTGGGCAACACCCTCCTTGATGAGACGATGTCCATCTTGGAGTTGCGCGGGGCTCAGGACCCCGAGCTTGAGCCCTCTTCCCGTTGGCGCTTGCTCGAACGAAAAAGGCTACCAATTTTGTTCATCGTGATGCATTGAAAAATTTCACTATAAAACCGTAGGCATATAGTTTCTATATGATATATGAACGATTCTACGTGAGAAAAATCCAATCCTAACGTGAGAAATTAATAGGGAAAACTAAATAAGCATGAGTTCATCCACTAGATCAATGTGAGAGTTTCAACCATAGAAATCTGAAAATAAAGCATGGATAGGGAGAGAAACATACCGATGTGTTGCTTCCCCTACTCAAACGAACGAAATCTAGAAGAATCAAGAGTTCTAGGTGGATTTTGAGAGGTTTGGAGAGAGAATATGAGTGAAATAATGAGGAGATGAGGAAGACCTAGCCGTCCTGGTGCGATTTTGTGGTCGCACCGAACTATACGGCCGGAACTATACGGGCAGGTGATGGTGCTCCGCCCATATAGTTGAGGTGGTGTCTCCAACTAGGGTTTCTTTATACAGGGAAACAAGTATACGGGCGCAACTATACGGCCGGATCAAAGTGATCCCGTTGTATAGTTGGTTGTTAAACTATCTATCTCTCAAGATAGATTTCTAAAACTGGCATCGATATCTATATGACCGGAGCTATATGGCCGGAATTTTTATTCCCACCATATAGTTGGTCATTAAACTCCTAGTACTTTTGGAATAAAATTCTACGAAGGCATCGATATCTATACGGCCAGAACTATACGGTTGGAATTTTATTCCCGCTGTATAGCTGGTCGTTAAACTCCCAGTATCTTTTAGAAATTCTCGTACGAAGGCATCGATATCTATACAGCAGGAACTATACGGCCAAATTTTTTATTCCCGCCATATAGTTGGTCGTTAAACTGTTTGTTCCTTCGAAGAAAATTTGTTGATGGCAAAGACAACTATATGACCGAAACTATACGGCCGGAATTTTTATTCCCGTCGTATAGTTGGTCGTTAAACTATCAGTAATCATAAAAAAATATTTCTTCGAGGATACCTTCTTATCCCATAACTTAGCGAAATACCAATTTTTTAACAGAAAATTGATAGTAAAAACTGTCAACCAACATTAGCATATTAAAAGCAAAAATTTAGCTTCTGTAAATAGAAAACTCAAACTTTTATTCTTATTATTATTCTCTACTCATTCAATCAACATTTCTACTACATTTTGACAGCTGCATCTTCACCGGCGCGCTTCCTCAAGAATGTCTATGAAAAGTGGTGGGAATGCGATGAACTTCTTATTCTCTATTCTACTAATTTGACGAAAATGCGTTGACTCCCATTAAGCATTTATTAAGAGTGGTTGAATAACTCAACCTTTTCTCTCTTCTCGAATACTTACCTTTGGTTGCCTGTTATAAATGGCACTTACCACATGAACTCGTTTTGCCGGCGGAACATATCTTTCCCCTGCTTCTAGCTTCTTTGGAAAATATCGGGTGATTTCAGCATCATAAATATTGAAGATTATCTTCCCTTATGCACAATCTACTGACGCACCTGCAGTACTAAGGAAGGGTCTTCCAAGTATTATAGATAATCTTCCATCTTCTGGCATTTCAAGAATGATAAAACAGTGGGAATAACATGCTCATCTATCGTAAGTAAGACATCCTCAATCATACCAAGAAGTTGCTTAGTGGATTTGTCAGCCATCTATAAAGTGATAGTGGTAGGAGAATACTCCCCTAATCCTAATCTTTTATAGAGGGAGTATGGCATTACACAAACTCCTGCTCCTAGATCACATAAGGCATTATGAATATCTGTTTTACCTATTGAGCATGAAATACTTGGAATTCCAGGATCTCTAGACTTAGACAACAGCTTCCCGTTAGTAGGATAGCTAGTTACCATGGCAACAATTTCAGTTATTTCTTTCTTTCTACTAAGAATATCATGAAGGAATTTACCATAAGTAGGAACTTTGATTGCATCTGCAAATGGAATTTCCAGACGAAGGTCACTAAGTGCCTTTGTAAAAAATTATAAATTACCTCATCTAGTGCTTTATTTTTTCGATCTGGATAAGGAAGCATTTTCTCACCTGGCTTATTCTTGTCTTTTACCTTTTTCAGGGGGTCAGGTTCTTTCGGTTCTTTCTTTTGTTGTTGCTTACTGCTTTTCTTATTTTCTACTACAACACCTTCTTCTTCTTTACTTGTTTCTTTATCCTCTATTGGATCAACTGTTTCTGCATCAGAGTCATAATGATCATCATGTGCATCATTGCGGTCCTCCTTGGTTTGCTGTTGCGTCCCAGTTTCATCTTGAGGATCCACCAACGTATCATCTTCTTGACTTGCTTTAAGCAAGGATTTTTCCTTACACTCTTTTCTAGCTTCATATTCCGGTGGTCCTAAGGCTCATGTGACAACTGCACCCCTTCTTGTGACAACATTAGTAGAAACAGAAATATCTTTATCATCACTAAGAAAAATTTGATATCCAGATGCTATTTGTTCACACTGGGTTTCAATCATACTAAGATACTTATTAAATAGTTTTATTTCTTGGCCAATCTCATCATAATTTTCTGTGAGTTCTGCCAAAATATTTTTGTGTTTTTGGAAATGCTTATGCAAGTTATTATGAGATTTTACTTATCGGTGTTTTAATTCTTGAAAAACTTTTATAGTTTCATCTTCTTCAGTTAAGACTTGTAAAAAATCATCTTCGTTTTCCTTAGCAAGTTCAGAAGGTATACCTTTTTCTTTCATAGTTTTACGTACCTCAGGCATAAGATCAGGAGTTGTCCGAAGCATACCTTTTTCCAGCTTAATGCCAAAATCAGGATTATATAAAGAATCATTCTTAGCCCTAGTGGACATTAATTTCAAACATTATTTAATAGTTAAAGTATTTATTGATCCTCCTGCTGACAAGTCAAGCAATTCTCTACGTTGAGTATTGAGACCATGGTAAAATAAATGGCAAATTGTTAGTTCAGAATAGCCATGATTAGGAATACTATTGATCATTCCAAAGAATCTTTCCCAGGCTTGTGGGTAGTTTTCTCCCACATTTTGACTAAAATTGCCTATGTTCTTTCTTAGTTCAGTTACCTTTTTTAAAGGAAGGAACCTGTTTATGAATTTAGTAATGCAGTTGTCCCAACACTTACTGTAATGGTGAGGGAGATAATATAACTAGTCTAGAGCTTTACCTTTAAGAGACCATCGAAATAATTTAAGACGAGAGAAGTCTCTTGGCAAACCTTTTGGTCCAAGCGATGTTATTACATCATCAAACTCTCTAATATTTTTTCCTGGGTCTTCATCTTCCCTTCTACTGAAAGCTTTCTCATGCAAAATTTTAATAATTCCACCATCAAATCGATATTCTCTAACTCCAGGATTAAGTAATTCTATTGGTTGTTAAAGAAATTCAAAACTTGGAGCACTGTATTACCTGAGAGTTTTCTCAGGTTTTATAGGAGTTGTCCTATAAATAGACATGATTTCCATAATATCACTCAGGTTTTCAACTTCAACTTTATTTGATCTTAAAAGTTTTTCAATAATTTCTTTGCGCCTCTGAGCAGGCACGCACTTAATATAATCTGGCAGGTAGGTCCTACCAAAGCGTGTAGACCCTTTATCTCCTAAGGAGAACAATTTGCAGTAGCAACACCTAAAATGTTAAAAGACAAACACTTAGCGCTTAGCTCCCTAGCAACGGTGCCAGAAAATAGCTTTATGTCTACAAGTGCACAGATCGTTTGTAGCTAGTTTCGAAGTTTAGATATCGATCCCACAGGGAGCCCAAAGGTAAGTGTTTATTGGTGAAGTCTCTGTCACACCCAAAGTTGTTGCAGGTCTTTGAGTGAATTGACTGCAAGTGTTGAAATAAGAATGGGGTTTTGATTAAATGCAATATATTTAAATAGAACTAAATTGTAAACTTCAGAAATATAATGCATAAAAGTAAAGAATGACTTTGCTTGTTTGTTGTTTTCTGTAGATGGCAAAAGATGGTGCGGGGAGATTCAGTTCATGGTGATAGTGAATGTGCTAGGTGGACGAGTGGTAAATGTAACAATTATAATCTTATAGATATATGTGTAGGTGAGCAACCCATAATTAGCCAGAACTCCTCTTGGTAGATTTCATCTCAACTTCAATAATCCTACTAGCCTGCTACCAAAACCATGGTTAGACACTAGACGATGAAGACCCTTCAGGTCGATTAGTGATTAAGTTCCTTGGATCGGACTAATGCAATAAGCACAGTGGTTACTCATTATCCTCGAGTCAACTAACTTTCCATTGATATCCCTGAGTCACCCGAGGGTCGCTAATCCACTAGCATACAAGATCTTATCTATGTAGAACAAGGTATCATGTTGTTTGGGCCCTTAATTGGACAACAAGCATTAAGCATCCCACAGATAGTCAAGCACACATAATATAGTAATTAGAATCAATCACAAACTAATGGAAAATATATGGAGGCACATCACATCTCACCAATCCCCTACATCTCCCACGTCCAAGGGAATTACTCACACATGAGAGAAGAACGGATCATCAATAGAATCAAATAAAGGGAATTCATCTTGGTATTACCGTGGAGATCCACAATAATAATAGAAAAATATCCAACACAGTTTAAGATGGGAAGAAACAATCTCAAACCCTAGTCTTGCAAGGTGGAGATCCCTCTCTCTCTCTCAAGTACAAGTAGTGGCTATGGAGGTGTATTGGCTAGGAGGTCAAAGATCGTGGAGCGAGATGAAGAACGTCTTCTCCTTCTTCTCCAGATCCCTTCTTTCTCCTTTCTTGATGGTGTGGCGGCTGCTGTGTTGTGTTTTCGTCCCCCGTCCCTTCAAGGAAGTTGTCCCTTTTGACAAGACAGAGGCGGTACCAACTATACGGCGGGAACTATATGTCCATTCATGCCGTATAGTTGGTTTTTGAACCATCTGTGAGCTCCCCTCGCGTGCTTCCAAAGTGGGACTTGCTTGTTTTCTCCAGAATATTGTATTTCTCTAGTTAAATCCTTTTGTTGACGTTCAGAACTTGAAACACACATTAAAATCCAAGTTTTCTTTGCTACCGAAGTATTAGCGTTAGGTAAAGCTAGAAAACGATCAAATCCAGGAGAAAACCTTCAATAAAAGCCAGAAAAAATGTGTCGAATCTCACAGCTATCAATCCTCGCCGAGAAAACAAACCTTACTTGGAGGGTCAGTGGTGGTCTTCCCCGCCGCCGCCATCGGCTCTCCCCATGAGCACCGTCATAGAGGAAAGAGAGACCATATCGAGCAGGGGAGGTCCAACACCACAATCTCGAAGCACCCGAGGCAAGCCTTATTTAGAGGGATGCACATCGTCAACCAGCTCATCTGCACCACTGCTTGCATAGATGGGATGCAACGAAGCAACGGAGGCACAGTGGATCTGGCTGCCGGAGTCCACCACCCGACCCTTAGTAACCACAGGGGAAAACACCACAAGGGACAAGCCTACAACTACTATAGCACACATGGGTGGGACCCTCACCCGATATCGGCGCTGGCGATCGCCAGAGAAGGGAGGGGAAGGGGTCAGACGACCCTAGGAAGGAGTAAACCTAGGAGGAGGGATGAGGGAGATGAGAGGAGTGCAGGTGAGAGAGAGGTGAGTGAGCAAGAACCGTTTCTACTCGAAAATGGATTTTCAACCTTGTTCGGATGCTCACTTAGCCATATAGGCCACTGCAATATGTTATCGCAAGAGTTCACTGATATCTGTGCGAGAGCATCTCCACGGGTGACCCTAAAGCGCCCAAACAGGTTTTGGATGCCGGTAGAAAAATTCCTACCTCTAGTAGCTCTAAAATAGGTCGTCGTAGGTAAACCTCCTTATTCTATCTGACACTACCACATCACCCCAAGCCCAACTGGTAGCGTCGGCAACACCCCCATGTCAGATTTACTCGTCTGGCCCTGTCATGAGTGAAAAAAGGCACCTACCCCTCTCTATCATCCCGTGCCTCTCCTCTATTATTCCCCACCTACCGCATGCCATGTCTCTACCAAGCACCACCTCGAGGCGCGCTGCCTTCTAGCCTAGCCCCATCTCCCTCTTGTCGCCATGGCTTATTGATGCATGTAAAATGCATACATGAACTTTATAGTTTGTTGCTATGAATTCCCGCATATTTCCTACATATATGATGTTATATTCATGTTTTACACTGATTTATGGGGATTTACCAATGATCCCCTTTATTTTGTTTATGACTCTGCAGGATAGGAACACCCTGTTTTGCATATTTTTGCCTTTCGGGGACCTAAACGAAGTCAAATGGAGCTGGGCTTTCGGGAGCGTCAATATTTCATGAAGAGAAGCACCTAGCACTTGGACCTCACTAAATGAGCCAAGAGGGCCAAAAGGGCCCAGGTCGTGCGCCTAGTAAGGGTATGCATGCCACCAATGCCCTTTCCCTCCTCGACCATTGATTCACTTCGATCTTTCTCCCACCGCCTTCGTATGACCTAAAAGCCACTATATAAAGGGCCCCTCGGGAGTTCTTGGGGAGAGTCACCGTAGAAACACAAAAACACTAAAAAGGAGTCAGAACTAGTGAACATTGGAGGGGGAAACTTCGTTGGAGCCGCTGCCGGAGGGATCTCTGTTGGGAATATGCCCTAGAGGCAAATAATAATATAGATTATTGACATATTTCATTAGGTTCATAATAGGTTTTATATCATGCTATAACTGTATTGATAGGAACGTCAATACACGTGTGACATGTAAACCACCAGAGTCCCTAGTGATCCTCTAGGCACTAGTTCATTGGTCAATCCATGATCGACGTTTCCCAATCATGGACACTTATGTCAATTAATAATGGGGCCATTTCATTAGGTGAATGAAAGTGATGGATATACCCAACACAGAAATTATAACATGATCAATTTACGAAGCTCACCGTTACAATGACTGGGAAACATAGTAACCAATTCCTTAGACCGTGAGACCATATTTAATCACTATCACTTGAGAATGCTTTGTTTGCATCAAATGTCACTTGGTAAAATAGTGATCATAAAGGTGTCTTCAGGTATTCAGAGGGGCATGTAAAGGTGTATGTGTCAAGAGTGGGATTTGTTCTTCCGCATGATGGAGAGGATACTCGGGGCCCACTCGGAGACATGACATCCATAAGGCTGCAGCTTGTGACTAGGTCACGAGGATGGCATAGCTCGAAACGAGTAAAGTTGTTCGTGCTGGTAACGAGATTGAACCAGGCATGGCGATGTCTTTGATCAAGTCTTAGACAAGTCAAGTATCAAAGTAACAAAGGTAATATGACTCTATGTTTAATGGTTGAGCAACAAAGATTCTCGTCGAATGCATAGGGGTCATTATGGGCATCCAGGTCCCGCTAATGATCATTGTTCCGAGAGGGGTCTCAACCATGTCTAGAGTGTTCCTGAACTGTTAGGGTAGAATGCTTAAAGGTTTGAAAACTGTAACACCCTCGAATCGGCCCTATGCAAGTTTTAGCCCTTTCCACCAAACCCGCATAGAAGCGATTCAAGGACACCCACCAGGCACTTTCGTGCGGGTGGAAAATGAAGTAATACCATTACACAACAGTCCTCGATGGGACCCACAGAACAGATATATATATATATATATATAACACGACTCCAAGAGTCAAGAATACATATATACAATACAAAGATCCAAATCACCTTGAAAACGATACAGCGTCCGAGTACGGACAAGATGCAAATGGGGCTAAGAGCCCTGGAGAATAACCAATGGCGTCCATAACCCTGCCCAGGCCAAGCCGAAAGGGTAACCCTGCTAACGACGTCAATCTCAAACCTGCTAAAACAAAAGGGGTGCCGACAAAGGCAAAGGAAAAATAGGAGCGTCAGTACTGAGGCCAGTACATGGTATCGGCTAGAATTCGGCGGCTCTCGCCTACATAGGTATGGTGGACTGAAGCAGCAGCGCAACGTCACTAAACAACCTATAGATACTCGGTATCACTGGAGGCTATTAGAGAGGGGTAAGAAAGACCTATTCGGATCCTACCTGATACTAACACCAAACACACCCATCCTGGTATTTCCCTCTCGAGACCAAACGAGGAAGTCGGACCAAGGAACTCGCACGGTTGCCAGTTTTACTCATTCCATTATAGTTGTAGCATTTACTAGTCAGATATAGATAGCATGAGTCATCCTGATAGCATAAGTAGTGGGCAGTTTTAGTTAACATTCCGTTGTAGTTGGAACATTTACTAGTCAGATATAATTGTCCCGAGGAATCCCAAAACCCAACAGATGGTTGGCACTTTTATCACATTCCATTGGAGTTGCAATACTTACTAGGCAGGTATAGCATGTCACAAAACAACCTAGATCCACCAGCTGTTGACATTTTTAATATCCATTCCGTTATACTTGAGATGATTACTAGTCACATATTAAGTCAAATTTATAGCACTACTTTAGTTTACTTGTCTTCGAGATACTGTGCTCCAAGTCGTCCATAACCGCGGACACAGCTTTCAGAAAGTTTTACCCTGTAGGGGTGCACAAATAGCAACACACACTCGATCAACCTCGGATAAACCAACTCAAAACCCAACGAGGCTTTCACGACAAAGCAATCACAGGATTCAGAAAATATTTGAGGGGGCCACCCCATTAAGCTACCCGCAACGAAGTTGGCCGGCTCCGAGACAGACCCAAGGTTTGCGCCAATGGCTGTAAACGACTGAGAACCCGAAAGTGTGACTGGGCTTGTCGATACCGCGAAAACACTCCGCGATCTTAAACAGTACAGGTGCTCCACGCACAATCTTAAATAAAGTAGTAAACATGGCATAAGTATAGGATAGTAAATAAAACCCCAAACTAGTTTGTGGCCCCAAGAAATAGAAATGAATCAAGCTCTGGCTCAGGGGGGTCCATAAGGCCTCCCGGATATGGATAGTGCGAAAAATCAAGGAACAGGTATCAAGTACTCGGGGTCCTACGGGACACAAGTGAGCGTGGAAGAACCAAATAACATCTATTGCCCACCGATGCCTCTGCATTAGTTATATCTAGAATTTTTATAGTTGTATTTAAAGTCATGATCCTCTCCACCAATAAGCATCTCCACCATTTATCATGTGCCAACTTGCCGTCAACGGTGGAACGACAACGACGCGAAGCAACACAGAAGCAAGCAACTACGACTCGCAGGGCCGACTATCTATCAAACAACATGCAATAGGATGTGTCCATGGCAATATAGAGGCTGCAAGGAGTATAAATGGTGCACGGAAACTAAAGCATCGCGACACAGATAGCAATAGATCAACAGGAGGAAATAAAGACTATAAACGCAAAATAGGTAGAAAGGGGGAGAGATGCTCGCCTGGGAAAACACTGCCGACGGATCATATCCGAAGAACTTGTCGGTACTCGCATCCACTCATCGGCCTAATCTGCGAAGAAGCGAACACTAGAAGAAATACCGGATGCAATATTTAATACCACGGCAGAAGATCCGGCATGATCATGATATGATGCAGATGCGGTGCAATTAGGCAATATTAAGCGAAACCAGGGTCCCGATAATTAATTACATGGTTCAAGTTATTTAGATACCCGCAATTTAAATGTTGTTTAAACATGATGAAGCCGCAAGAATGGCAAGGAGTGTGCTACACAATTTTAAATGGAACCGGGACATTTAAATATTAATCCCTCGCTTGTATTCCATATGTTGCATATTAGGTTTTATGCGAACTATGCCCAACCCACAAGATGCAAGGTGCAAACAGGAATGTGGATGTCATATTTGGATTCTATGCATTTTTCTGATAAACTTTCATATATCGCATCAATCATTTAGACTTACAGATCAAACATTATGGAAAAAAGATTTGCAAATTATAAACAAAAAGGAAAAAGAAGACAGAGAAGGGAGTAGAGATCCGAGCTGTATCTGACTGAGATTTCCAAAACGTTTTGGCTTAAAAAGTGGGAAGTGAAACTATGGTAAGAAATTGGATAAAAGGAATGGGAAGGAAATATAATGGACGTTGTGGTTTGATCTCTGAAAAGGAGTAGTAGAGGCACCTGGCTGCAACCACCAGACTGGCCATGTTGAGGTTACTGACGGAAATAGATCGACAAAAGAATAAACTGGCTTATCTGAGATTTGATCCTTGGATCGCTGGAACAGTGCAGGGGAGGCGGCCACTAGGTTACCAATCAAGTTGTTGATATGCACGACGCTCAAGTCCTTTTGAATAGAACAAGAGGGAGATGCTAAAATCTTATAACTAACGAACTGAACTTGGTATGAAACTAAAACTCTAGGGATTAGCTATAGTCGCAGATAGAGAAACGTCAAACTTCGAACGAAGTTTGCGAGAGTTGTAGATCACCGTTTTGCCTGAGATTTGAACCTGCATGGAGCTGGATATCCCGAGACCAACTTCGGTTGAAAAGATTCACCATACAGAGGCTTTGCCGGGTGTGATCTTGCGACGAACAGAGGGGCACAACGGCTGTCAGGCGGACTGCAAAACAGATGAAAACGAGCAAAGTTTCGTTGACGATTGCGATCGACTCGGGGCAACGGCGAGGTCCTCTAGACGGCGGAGAGGCTGGGTGGGGGCGCCAGAGTGAGAGGATGCAAGATAAGGTCCTGGAACAGGACGACGACGAGGAACTCGCCGGGGAGATCTTGAGCGTGGCGTCACAAACATGGGTGTCCGACAGATCGGTGGCTCGTCTAGAGGACAAGAGAGAAAAGGGGACGAGCTGGGGAGATCATGGAGCTTACCGGTGTGCTCCTGTACAAGCGGCGCTTGCAGAAGGGGAAGAGGACGGCGACGCAGCAACATGGACGACGACGATGACCTGCGTGTGCGCGGCGGCAGTGTCTGGCACCAGGCGTGTGGTGACTTGCTGGCTTGGGAAGTAAGAGGGGGAGGCCGATCTGATCTGAGATGGAGAGGAGAGGAGGGTGGTTGAGGCAATGCCCACTGCTGTTGCTTTTGCCAGGGAGAAAAGGGTGGGGGAGGAGGCTCACGCGATGACATGGTTGTTGGCAGGTGCTTGGGCACATGATCAATGCCAAGAAGATAAACAGAGAGAGGGGAGAGAGGGTTTGATGGCAACATGGTGCAGAGAGAGGTAGTGGTTGGTGCAGCTGGTCCTTGTCCACTCTATGGGCTTAGATTGGGTAGAAACAAGAAAAAGAGAAAGAATGGGGCTGCCACATGAGTCATGTGTGGCTCGGCTGTGTTAGAGTAGAGAGAGGGAAGAGGGTTTCATGCATATATGCATTAGAACATGCACACGGCTAGGTGTGGGTGGTGGTTTAGATTAGGGATAAGGGTTAGGGTTTGGAAGCAAGAAGGGGAAAAGAGTATTTATCTAGTCCAAAGTAGACTAGATGGGGCTAGCTTTAGGCTAAAACTTTAGACGGGCTTTTTGCCTAGTTTTATTTTTAGCAAAAATAAGAAAACCTTTATTGTCACCTAATGACCGGAAAAATATTGTTTTGTTTTAAAATAACAAAGAGAGGTGACGGCTTAATATATATTAGACCGTACTGATATTTTAGAAAAAAAATACGGTGTTTAATAAAAATACTTTTGCGATGCAAGAAAAATATGCATGATGACATGAGCATGCGGTTATGATGATGCAATGCACAAAAACACAGCGATTTTCTAGTAATGGTTTTAGCGGGGCGCCACAACAACGCTCTTAGATCATTTTGGTATCATAGGAATCACCGAAGAAAAGAGAAGGGGAAATCGGAAGGGTTCTGGGAAAGTCTGGTGGATGTTCGGAGTTATAAAAATATGTTAATTATTGAATTATATATTTATTTATATTTATTTTAATGATTTAAATGTGATTTAATGGACAACCCATGCCTAATGGGCCAAATCCCTTGGGAAAAGGGCCCATGAGGGAAACCTCCCCAAACGGAAAAGGAGGGAGTGGTCGAGTGGGTCACTGGTGGCGTGCTAGGCCCATGTGGGCTAGCCGGCCAGCCCCCTCCTCTCCTCCCCTTGGTTTAGTCCCATATTGCTAAGGCAAGGGACTTGGGGGCTTCCCTCCCCCTATATAAAGGAGGGCACAGGGAGGAATTTAAATACACCAATTAATCCCAAGCTTTGAGGATTCTTCCTCCAAGTGCCCTCCTCTCTCCCTCTCTCTCTTGTGACCATGACCTCACTATAAGGGTTGTGCGAACAAGAGAGTTCTTCACCATAGAGCGTCGTCGCACTGCGAGGATTTCGGATCCAAGAGATCTACTTCCCCAGCCTATGTTGGATCAGGGTCCGGGAGTCGTCGTCAAACACCATATATGTGTGACCCCCTATGAGGTGCTGCACTTGTGGCACTCGAGTCGTTCGAGCCATTAGAGTCATTGGAGCCGGTGGAGCTGGAGCTGGTGGAGCCGTCCGAGTTTAGAACGACCTTGAGGTCGGCATCCGTACGACTAAATCAAACACGTTCTTCCAAATGTTAACAAAGCTTTTCGGTCTTCAACTTGGTGAGTTTGCGAAAAGCCCCTCCCGTTACTGACTTTACGCATTCATTAGCAAGACTGGTCAATGCTTGACATACGACTTGCACCGTATAAGTGGCTTGGGGGTGTCAGTTTCTCTCGTAGTAGTTAGTAAACCATTTACAATGAAGATCCCTGAAAGGGTTGTAATAGTGAAAATTATTTAATCAACATTGTGGTTCATGTTTATAGGTAAGAAACACTTCTTGTGCAAAAGCCCTAGCAGCCACGTAAAATATGCAAAAGATAAAGAAAAGGAATCTAACTTTGTTTTGCAGGGGCTTGTGATATGATATTCTAACATCCCAGCATTAGAGCTTAGAAATAAGCTAACATGAGGTGTGTGCATTGCATTCATGGTAGAAAATCCGGATAATTTTCGCGCTTTTAAATAAAACTTGTCAAAGAGATTGAATCTTCTCTTAGCTTGGTGGGACTGAAGTAGATCATCAAGTTGACTGTGATAAGTTTCAATATGACCTTTGCTAAAACCTTATCTTTGGGTAATGTAATTTGATCTAAGGGTAGATCAAATGTAATAACACTAAGTCACAACACACTATTTAATGATGATTACTTGATCTTCTAGTGATCATTACATGGTATTCCATACAACAACTCAGGGTTGAATACTTTAAAAAATTCAAAGATGATATCAAGGTATTATCTACCACAAACTCTGAATACCAAGTTAAGTATATAACTTAAGTAAAGAAACCTCATAACTAAATTTAGAAACACTTGGTTACCATAGTTATTCTTACGATGGAAATCGTGGTAGTTCTTACACATTAACTCCTGTCACTAATAGAGTAGAATGGGAAGTCAAGCTAAGACCATCCATTACATACCCTTAGTGCCATGTTAATAGATGACAATCCTATTTAACCAAGTCCTAGTGTCTATTGATCAGCAATGGGTGTGATCAGTTCTTGACCTAGTATTTATCAACTCTTAGCTTTCACCTATTATATTGACCTTCCAAAGACCTTAAGTATATTAATAAGAAGAAGGAACTAGATATGGTAGAGTGTGCTATCATCCATGGAATGAGATCCTTAGTGGTGATCAAACCATTGAATGTGGAAAGGGTTAAGTCACTCCTGAGTTAACTAGAAGAAGCGCCTAAATTCAAGAGTTTAGATAGTAATTATGAAGCTATGAGAAAGTTAGTAGTAGTATAGAATACATGGATAATCTTGTTAAGCCAAGTAGGTATAAACCTAAGGTAAGTTTCCTTAACAAGATAAGTTTTATAGAGAGAATAGTACAAGTCTATTACTAGTTAGTTATAGATCTTGATTAGAGAATTAGAAGCCTAAGATTTGCTTGATGGAAGGTTGGGGTAATTATTCCCAAGTAGGTTGAGAATAGATGACCAACTGGTAGAGAAGAGTTGTGAGTATACCAAATTAGGTAAAACCTTAGTACGCTGAATCATCTAGCTTGATCATGAGAAGTCAAGTTAGAGTATGATGAAATAAAGTTGTATGGAGTAGTTAGAGGTAAAGTAGCTTAACCAAGCTAATAACAAGAACAAACTTGTATTATGGGAGTAGTACCATATCTCTTCTAGAGGATCACTATCACATTTGATATAGAGGAGATTGTAATATTACAAGCCTTGGAAGTAAATGCAAGGGAATATAAAGGAGTTTATGTATGGAGTTAGAAAGAGCTACATTGATAGATTCAGAAGAGATAGCTAAGTAATAGTAGTTATATGTTAGAGAATCAGATGAGAGATTTGAGTAGAGTATATTTAGGAAAGGAATTCCTTAACTACAACCCAAACTCAGTGAAGTGTTGGGAATAGAAAATCTGGAGAAATCTTTAATCAATATCATAGTATGAGGCTATATCAATATTCCACTCTGGGTTGAGACATCAACTATAATTACCTAGTTATACATCAATCTTTAACTTTTAATTCTTAGAGATTATAATATTCTTGGGTGAATAAGTTGGTTCCATATTTAAAAATTTGAAACATTTGAATAAGGTTAGAAAATTAGAGGTAATTAGTATTTATTTAATTTCCAAAAAGAATTAGTTATTATTATTGTTTGAATTTATCACATTTATAAAACAATAAAGGAAATTGATAACAATATAATAGTACAACTCAAATAGTACTTCTTAATTCTTTCCTTTATTCCACAAGTATTAAATAAATACAAATCTATTTGAAGTAAAAAAATATTGCACATACATTCTCAAAGAAATAAAAACTTTATTAAATAATGAATATATATTACATTGATCTGAACAAAGTGTAGAAATAACATATTACAAAGGAAAATAAAAGAAAGCCCTAAACTAATCTTAAACTACTTCTCCTGATCACTTGGTCTTGTACTTGCAAATAAGACAGAAGAAGAAATCAACAAAGAGAGGATTAGGCTTAGATTGCTCTCAGTTTTAAACAGTGTGGTGCAGTCTTGAAAAGGATACAAATGCCGCCTAGAGATGGGGTGAATAGGCGGTTTAAAACTTTTATGATATGGGCTTAACAAAGGCGGAATAAAACTAGCGTTTACTTTGTCAAGAAAAAAATTTATATAAACTACAGTTCACCTATGTGCACCAACAACTTATGCTAAGCAATACAAGCAACTATGTGATAGCTAGATATAAGACTTCAAGCATGTGGCATCCCGCAAAAACCACTACTAGAAAAGAGCGTTGTTTTTGTGCATTGCATCGTCATGACCGCATGCTCATGTCATCATGCCACCTTGCATTTGAGCATCGTCATGTCTTCATGCATGTGTTTGTACAAAACTATTTTCGAAAAGTCTGTTTTTGTTTTCTAAACGCCCGTTATTATTTTAAATCAAAACCCGGGCCTCCGGATTATTTGTTTCATCTACCAACAGTTTTCAAAATCCCCGTTTTAAATAATAAAATATTTACTTTATTTTTAGGAGGCAGCCAGCCAGGCCCGAAAGCCCGGCCGGCCACCTCCAAACCCTAATCTAACCTAAATCTACCCAGACCCAACCCGCCACACCACCACCTACCGCTCAGCGCCCGCGCCACGTCGCCTGGGCCAATCCCTCGCCGCCACGTCCCCGCCGCACGCTGCACGTCCGCGCGAGCAGGTCTCCAACCCGCCTGGCCCCATCCCACGCGGTGGACGCGCTGCCCACCTACCCTGCCTCCTTCCTCACGACCCCCGCCCGCAATCTCCTACCCTCGGTCCTCTCTGCCCCGCGCGGACCGCCGCCGACCTTCCTCCAACCGCCCAAGTCCCGCGCTGCCCCACCGCCAAGGACGCCGCTCCGGCCGCCGTGTTCCCCCGCCCGCATTCCCCAGCCCGCGTGAGGCCCTGCATCGCCTCTGCTTCCTCCGAGCCGACACGCCGCCGAAGCCTGCGCCTCTGCCGCCTCTACCCGAGCCCGCCGCCTCGACCTCGCGCCCCTTTGCGAGTCGCCGCCTGTAGGAGCTCCTCGCCCCGTCCCCCGGATCACCGCCGTCCTCGACGCATACCCTATGCCTCTGCAGCGCCACCCCGGTCCACCGCTCCTCGCCCCGACGCCCTCGCCGCGTTCCGTCGCCCGTCGCCGAGATCTCTTGCGAGCCACTGTCAAGTAGCACGCGAGCCGTCCGCTGCCGCCTTGCGTCGCCCAGCGAGCCCCGCGCCGTTGACTTCCGTGGCGCCCCGGATCCTCGCGCGCTGTCGCGCTCTCCCCGCTCAGCGAGGCCCTCTGCCTCGACCCAGACCTCTCCGCACCAAGCTCGCGGTGCCGCCCGGCAGCCGTCCTCATCCCCAACCACTCCCTGCGTCCTCCGTCTGCTGCAGGCGCCCGCGCACTCGAGGTCGTCATCCGCGTGCCCTGCCGCCCACATGAGCGTCAGCCTTGTTGTAGTACATGTTCCTTTGTTCAAGTCATGTCCGGGACACCCCAAGGTTGCCTTGCTATGTCCATTGCTCTGCAGGTCCTCTGCTACTGACCAAAGGTGATGTGGGTGGTAGATTCCAGATGTTTTCTTTTCTGCAACACTGTTTTGTTCGTGTCCATGTGACCGTGTTCAGAAGATGGTCGCACGTGTGAGATCGCTCGATGCCACCCAAAAACCTCGACGAGAACCGTTCTCCATGCCCAGATCTTGAGAAGACCATGACATCCGATGAGGACGCCATCGACCGCCAAAATGCCAAGACCTCCTTCCGAACCCGAGTTCTTCGTCACATGCGACAAGATCTACTACATTTTCCGAGAACGTTCCCGCCGAGACCGATCCCCGTCGAACCCTGTGGAACCCCGAACCCCTCGGAGCCCAAGTTCGCCGAACCCCTCGGAGCCCAAGTTCGCCGAACCCTAATGTGATTCCCTATCCGAGACCCCGTTATTTTTATTATAATAACATTATCACTTGTTGCATATTAAATGGTTCATATTCGCATCACATCATGTGGGTTTGGGGGCATTATACCGATTCACATCATAATTAAATATGGAGTCTATATGCGGGATATCTTTGTCTTATTCCGGACTCCATTTAATTTGTGTAGGAACCGATGCCATGAATTGCCTTGTTAATACAACCTTTAAATTGCGGGGGTCTAAATAACTTGAACCGTTTAATTAATTGTCGGGACCCCGGTTCCGCTTAATACTACCTAATTGCACCGCATCTGTGCCATGCCATGCATCATATCATAATCATGCCGGATCTTCTGCCGTTGTATTAAATATTGCATCCGGTGTTTCTTCTAGTGTTTGCTCCTTCGCGGATTAGGCCGATGAGTTGATGTGAGTGTCGACAAGTTCTCCGGTTATGAACCTTCGGCAGTGTTTCCCAGGCAAGCATCTCTCCCCCTTTCTACCTATTTTGCATTTGTAGTCTTTATTTCCTCCTGTTGATCTATTGCTATCCGTGTCACGATGCTTTAGTTTCCGTACCCCAGTTATATCCCGTGCAGCCTCTATATTGCCTTGGACACCTCCTATTACCTGTGTTTGGTAGATAGCTGGCCTTGCGAGTCGTAGTTGCTTGCTCAGGTGCGATCTCGTGTTGATGATTACCACAGTTGTTGGAATGCGGGCAGATGTTTATGGTGGACATGTTTATTGGTGGAGATGATCATGGATTTACATACAACTATTATAATGCTAGATATAACTAATGCAGAGGCATCGGTGGGCAATAGATGTTATTTGGTTCTTCCACGCTCACTTGTGTCCCGTAGGACCCCGAGTACTTGATACCTGTTCCTTGACTATTCACACTATCCACATCCGGGAGGCCTTATGGACCCCCCCTGAGCCAGAGCTTGATTCATTTCTATTTCTTGGGGCCACAAGTAGTTTGGGGCTTTATTACTATCCTGTACCTATGCCATGCTTTACTGCTTTATTTAAGATTGTGCGTGGAGCACCGGTACTGTTTTGGATCGCGCCACGTTTTCGCGGTATCGACAAGCCCAGTCACACTTTCGGGTTCCCAGTCATTTACAGCCGTCGTCGCAAACCCTGGGTCCGTTCCGGAGCCGGCCAACTTCGTTGCGGGTAGCTTAGTGGGGTGGCCCCCTGAAATATTTATGAATCCTGTGATCGCTTTGTCGTGAATGCCTCGTTGGGTTTTGAGTTGGTTTTTCCGAGGTTGATCGAGTGTGTGTTGCTATTTGTGCACCCCTGCAGGGTAAAACTTTCTGAAAGCCGTGTCCAAGGTTATGGACGACTTGGAGCACAGTATCTCGATCATAGACAAGCATAACTAAAGTAGTGCTATAAATTTGACTTAATATGTGACTAGTAATCAGCTCAAGTATAACGGAATGGATATTAAAAATGCCAAGAGCTGGTGGATCTGGATTGTTGTGTGACATACTATACATGCCTAGTAAGTATTGCAACTCCAATGGAATGTGGTAAAAGCGCCAACAATTGCTGGGTTTTGGGATTCCTCAGGACAATTATATCTGACTAGTAATGTTCCAAATACAACGGAATGGTTAATTAAAACTACCCACTATTTATGCTTCAGGATGACTCATGCTATACATCTGACTAGTAAATGCTGCAACTATAATGGAATGAGTAAAACTGCCAACTGTGTGCATTCCTCGGTTTGACTTCCTCGTTTGGTCTCGAGGGGGGAATGCCAGGATGGGTTTGTTTGGTGTTAGCTTCAGGTTGGATCCGAATAGGTCCTTCTTATCCCTCTCTGATAACCGCCAATTGTATCGAGTCTCTATAGGTTGTTTAGTGCCGCTGCGCTGCCGCTTCAGCCCACCATACCTATGTAGGCGAGAGCCGCCGAATTCTAGCCTCGCCGTGTACTGGCCTCAGTACTAACGCTCCTCTTTTTCCTTTGCCCTTTGTCGGCACCCCTTTTGTTTTAGCAGGTTTGAGATCAACGTCGTTAGCAGGGTTACCCTTCCGCCTTGGCCTGGGCAAGGTTATGGACGCCATTGGTTATTCTTCAGGGCTCTTAGCCCCATTTGCATCTTATCCGTAGTCGGACGCTCTATCGTTTTCAAGGTGATTTGGATCTTTGTATATTATATATGTATTATTGACTCATGGAGTCGCTGATGTATATAAATCTGTCTGTGGGTCCCATCGAGGACTGATGTGTAATGGTATTTGCTCGGGTATAGAGATAACCGAGGCACGCGGAGACGATGATTTATTACCGAGTTCCTCCCATAAAGGGAGTACGTTCCGTTGGAGGGGTGGGCGGTACTAGGAGCACCACGCCACAAAAGGCCTCACCCTATTCTCCTCTGAACCTCGCCACAAGAGGCCTGGTTCACTTCTTCACTATCGGTGCACTTGTCGGTGGCAATCCATAACCTCTCACAAAGATTGGGGCACTTCTCCACAATTCAATTGGAGGCTCCCAACAAACAAGCTCGGGAAAGCTCCACAACTTAATTGGAGGCCCCAAGTAATCCACAAACCTGCAAAACAACTAAACTGTCTAGGCTTCCAAGAACCCAAGAGTAAAAAGCTTCTCACCTTTCACCCAATCAAATTCTCACCGAGAACTTAAACCGATGCACCAAATGCAATGACAAGAACACAATAAGTGCTCAAGTCCTTCTCTCCCAAATTTCACCAAAGCTACAAAAGCTATTGGGGAAATAAGAGAGGAAGAACACAAGAGGAAATCCACAAAAAAAACCCAAGATCTAGATCCCAATATGTTCCCCTCACATAGAGGAGAGATGGATTGGCGGAGTTGTAGATCTAGATCCCCCCTTTCAAATCCCCCAAAAAGATTCAAGAAATATGGAAGGGATTGAGAGTATTTGCAAACTCTAGAATGTCAAAACAATGGAGGAGAGAGAGAATGCAAGTCACCAGCCTAAGGAGGAAGAAGGGGTCTATTTATACCCCTCCCCAATGAAATATGACCGTTTGGGACCTCCCAAGCCGGATAATCCGCCCCTCCCTCGGATATTCCGGATTCCCCGGGCCAAAATATGGCTAAGGACTTAGCAGCGTGACCCTCTGTATAGGGGGTAGATATTTGGGCCGGATAATCCGCCACCGGAGGCCGGGATAATCCGCCCCTGTTATAGAAAGCCACGCCTCAAAGTCCTTAGACGTTTCCCAAAAATTGGGTCGGATAATCCGCCCCCCTGAAAACTGGTAGAAACAGCAAAACTGAAACAATCATAACTTTTGCATCCGGACTCCGTTTTTGATGATCTTGGGATCGTTTTAAAGAGGAAAATGAGCTCTACAATATCATCCAGAGAAACATCATAGTACAGAAAGTTAGGATAGAACCAAATGACGAAAGGTTTGACCTCTCCCAAAAAGACGAACCGATAAAACCTCCAACATCGAAAATGCAATAGAGAATGCATATAAATTCGTTTTCGATGAACTTGAGCTTGTCATGGAGATTAACACAAGATCTAAATACTCACATGAGTAAGACCCAAATAAGAACCAAGAAAGATGATGCCAAGTATGCAAAGGTTTGAGCTCTCACCGAGGGATATGATCAAGTTAATCACTCAAGAGCCCCTCTTGATAGTACGGTTATCTATCCTATAAACCAGTCTCCCCAACTAACACCACAAGACCGGTAAGAAATAAACCCTATCAAGATCAAACAATTGCCTTGTGTATATTCTACTTGATGTTGATGATGACGATCTTCTACACGTCAAGATGGAACACCTTTCTTGGTTGCGCTAGCTTGGTGAAGACTTGGAATTTGCTCCCCATACTCCACTATGGAAAAGCCTCTCTTTAAGCATATGTTCACATATCCATGATCACCATAAGGATGGCAAGCTACACTTGAGATCATATTATTATTCAAGACACACTTGCCATAGGCTCAACTTCTACTTGACCAATCTCCAGATCATTCCTTGAAACCTTGATCACCACTTGATCTTCTTCACTTTCTTATTCTTCCAACCTTGAAGCCAACATATGGTTCAAGCATTGCCTATGGACAAATCCTACAAGTAAAACTCAATGCAAGCATAAGTCCATAAAGATTGTCATTAATTACCAAAAACATACATGGGGCACACATGTTCTTTCAATCTCCCCCATTTTGGTAATTGATGACAATCCCTTTGAGAGGGTTTATATCTATATATTCAACATGAAAAGCAATAACAAAGATGCAAGAGAATGAGAGGCAAATGCTTAAGAACAAACTCAAAGCATGAAACCAACTCCCCTTAAACCCTCCAAAACTTCTCCCCCATTGGCATCGATTGCCAAAATGGGTGAAAAGCTCTAGACGGACAATAGAGTGATAATTCCTCCAAAATGTGTACATTTCTCATAGTGTGAGTGGAATAAAATGCAAGTATCCAATGACGAATACATAGGAGGAGGTTAAACAATATTGAGGATCAAAAGATTGCAAAAGTTTTAACAAGGTGAAGAAGCATCAACAAATGAAGCAAGCAATCAAAAGATCCAAAGAACCACTTGACAAAAGAACATACCAAATGAAAGATAGATATTATGATAAGATTGAAAAGAGAGTGTTCTATATAATATGAGGAGGCTCCCCAAGGTTTGTGCAAAAAATTGCATTTGAATACAATATGGACAAACATGGCATCCTCACTCCCTTGATATTATTTAAAACCCAACTATGTACAAAAGAGCAAATACCAAGGCATAAAACTTGCAATAAACAAATGGTTGAGCAACGAATAAGGGACAACATAATAGCATGCTAAACCACAAGGATGTGTGAGAGGCATGACAAAGCATAGTGTAAGACTAATGCAAGGATGATCATTGAGCATCAACATAGTCTTCAGTGAATGATATTGGTTAGTATGACCATACAACACATAGGAAACAAAGAAGATGTCAAAAAATGGAGAAGTAACATCTCTCATGTGTATAAGTTTCTAAGTAGACAATCTCACAAAGATATTGATCCACAAAGAAACATGTACACACAAAATAGATACTAAAATAAATAGAGCAAGATATCCAAAATGAAGTCATGACAATACACCACTAAGATCTTTGCTTGATAGCATGGCCAAAAGGCTCAATTTTATCTTATTGTATATTCATGAACTTCAACCACAAACATATCAAATACATCACAACTACCACTAAGGGAAGTAGAGATAGTTGGAATGTATTGCGAGAGGAATCAGGTATCACAAAGAAAGAATCAACTTTGCAAATTCATCAATATTGAACATGAGAGTACTTTGAGAAAACAATAGGAAATATAATTGCTAGATTGACATATTTGGGATTGGTGAATCATGAGCATGATTTTGCATAGTCCCAATTATATGCACTCATCTCAACTTACTCACATATGCAATAGAGAGCGTTCTTGAAGGCCAAAGAAAGAACCATAATAACTACAAATACAAGAAAAATCATGCCAATATGCAACCTACCATATGTTGGAAGACGATATGTACGCATGAGTAAGAGATACTTGTTACCGAGATATCATTGGTGTGATGAAGTAGATAGGAGTTTGTTGATCATCCTTACTTGTCTCTAATTATCATTGAGTCATCACTTATTCCTTATGAAAGATACAAGCATCCAATGCACCTCGAAGGTACCTAAAACAAAATTCAAGTACAATATGGTCCCCAAACTTATTGGGTCCAAAGTAGTTAGAGCAACTACAATACATGGGAGAGACTCCACATAAATATGTGCATATTGATATGAATTGAATTTCATGCACATCTTAGCCAATTAGGATTTTGTGGAGTTTCCCCTATATATTGGATCAAGTAAAGCAAGCACGCCATAATATATACATTTATTAAATATGCATGCACACTACTTTCAAGAACCAAAGGAGATACAATTTGAAAGAATACCAAGTAAACCAAGAAGAAACACCAAAGTGTGACACGATAAAAGGTTGTTCAAATTATATCAAATAACCAAATCAACTCATGAAAGACCACATGTTCAACAAATGAACTAGGCAAAAAACAAAGAGAAAGAGATAGACAAAAACACAAATGCTCAAGGATTTATCTCATTCTAAAATGTCAAAAAAGTTAGCAAGGAATGAGATAAAGCCAACTCCCCAAAAGAGAAAGTTTAAAAAAAACCACACCAAATTCTCAGCACTTTTCAAGACGACACAAAGTACCAGAGGAATATTTATCTTCCAAAGACATAAAAAATGATATGGAGCAAAACATGTTGTGAAGAAGCATAAAAGGAGTGTTCTACACAATATAGGAAAACTCCCCCATGATTAGTGCATTATTTAAGATTTTTCATTTGAATACAAAATGCACCCACATGGGATCATCATCTCTACCTACATCAAATAGAGCACTAAACGATTTCAGGTCAAAGAAATATCCAAAAATGAGATAACATTTGGATTCAATAAAGGCTCAACATAAAAAAAAGTACATGGTGTGCAAGCCAACATACACAAATAAACTTCATAACTCAAGATAAGTAAGTGGTTATGCACAACATATCAAAACACATGCAAGGTACAAAACCAACACATGCACAAGGGGCGAGTAACTTTCAATGTAACTGAGTTGAGAACATGTTACCGCTAAGAGGAACAATGGATATATGAGAGATAAGATAATATAAATTACATGGCTTGAGAGAATATAATTGATGAAGTTTACTTAATTCTCCATGATGTAGCCAAGTCTCCAATGCCCTCCACCAACACCTATTGATCAAGTTTTAGCTTGTTGGTCCCCAACCAAGTTGGGTCCTAAGAAGTTAGTCACAATAGGCTTCGCAACCCAAATGGTTCTTTTCTTGACACCACATTGGGAACCAACATATTTGGCAAACACATTTCCAACCTCATCCTTACAAAGAGAATAAACATTATCAATCATGATAGGGCTGACGAGGAGTTACCATTAGTGCATGAAGAAGAGAGGTGAGCTTTCTCACGACATATGTAGCAAGTTCTTTTCTTCCATTTATTCACACTTGATTTATCCACCATGGGAGTATTATCTTGATTCTTTTTGAGAAGTGGCCTTTCTTCAACTTGAGGTACACCATGACCTTGAACTTGAGGCCTCTTCCCTTTTTGCTTCTCACTAAGAGTCTTATTCTTCAATGGGCAAGATCTAACATGGTGCCCTTTAATTTTGCACTTGAAGCAAACAATCTTGGCCAAATTATTGACATGTTATTGGCCCTTCTTCTTGTTTATATTGAGCTTATTATTGTTAGTGGACTTGTTGTTGACATTGGATTTGAATCCAATCCCACTCTTGTCATTGGGGAATTTTTGCATACTCAAGATCTTGTTGAGTGTAGCCCTCCCGTCATGACCCTTTTTCAAGTCCCTCTTCAAAGATGAGACTTGGGCCTTGAGCTCTTTGATTTCCTCTACATGGTTAGTATCAACACAAATACTAGAGGAAGTAGAAGCTTCATTGTTAGAGCAACAAGGCAAGGAATGTAATTCATTACAAGATGTAGCAATAATATGAGATGATGAATTACTAGGACTAGCACATGGCTGTACGACATTTGTAGTGGATGTAGTGCTAATGTCCACATGAGGCTCATTAGATGTTACCTTTGACACAATAGCCTCATGAGCTAACTTTAGCCTATCATGGGAGGCTAGAAGATCCTCATGAGAGCTTGATAGCATAACATGACTTTATTCCAATTTCCCATAATTTCTAGTTAGCAAAGCAAGTTGAGCCTTTAGCTCAACATTCTCCTTCAAAATAGAAGCTTCACAAGAAATAGAGTTAGTAGCACAAGCATCATTATAATTAGCAATATAAGAAGACAACTTGGCAATCTCATTATATTTTCTTTTGAGATCAATTGCCACCTCAAGAGCTTTATCACGGGTTTCCTTTACTTTAGACACTTCTAAAGTAAATGTCTCCTCAAGAGATTCTTTGGTTGCTTGTGCTTCTTAAAGAGCTTCATTTAGATTTGGAATATCATTAGCGTACTCATGCTCAAAGCTACTCATTTTGTCAACTGTGTTCTCATGCTCCTCAACTTGAGCTTCTAACTTATCAATACGTTCTTTGCTCTCAATAGCAAAACCCAAGATTTCAACGAAGTTAGAGCAAGCAATATTATTCTTAACAATAGCGTGATAAACAATCTCACCCTTTTCATGTAACAAACCAACATCAATCTCTTCTTCCTCATTATACTCATCCTCATCATCGCAAGAGGTATTGGGTTCCAAATTAGGAGATACCTTTGAATCCCTAGCCATAAGGCATAGATGGGAACCGTGAGATGATGGTAATGAAGAATTACTTGAGGCTTCATTCAAGATGTTGTCTTGACCCGTAGAATCTTCAGTTTCCTCTACATTGTTAGAAACACAACAACTAGAGGAAATAGAAGCATTTATACCATGACAACAAACAATATCAAGCATATCATCATGAGATTTATTCAAACAACTTACACATGATATGCAAGGACTATCAACACGAGCATGTAAATCATATATCGTGCTAGAAGTGTTTAAGTCCAAAGATGAAGCATTGTAATGAGATATAGATGAAGAATCATCAATACTAAGCTTACTATCAACATTGCAATTTTCACCACCACTCACCATATCATTACCTTGTGTCTTGCCACACTTTGGTGAAGTGGAAGAAGATGAGAACTCATCACGGCCAGAAGTGGAAGCAATACAATCATCCTCAATAATGTTGCACACATCATATTTATCTTGAAGTTTTGTCCATAACTCATGAGCGCTCCAAAAAGGTATGATTGAAGAAGTAACTACATGGCTCAAAGCATTAACAAGCAAATTAGAAGCTTGAGCATCGAGATATAAGTTTTTCTCATCCTCACAAGATAGATTTAGGAAATCCATTGGAGGAGAAAAACCTATATCTACAATTTGCTCCAAATTTGGGTCCATGGCCCGAAAATGATTAAGCATATGAATTTTCCAAATCTCATAATATGTGCCATCAAATATGAAATGTCGTTGTGCACTAATCCCCTAGCCGACATCTTTACTCTCAAGGCGATGAAGCCTAAAATGAGAGACTAGGCTCTGATACCAATTGAAAAGGATACAGATGCCGCCTAGAGGGGGGTGAATAGGCGGTTTAAAACTTTTACGATATGGGATTAACAAAGACGGAATAAAACTAGCGTTTAGTTTCTCAAGAAAAAAACTTATATAAACTACGGTTCACCTATGTGCACCAACAACTTATGCTAAGCAATACAAGCAACTATGTGATAGCTAGATATAAGACTTCAAGCACAAAGTCTATCACAAAGTAAAGTGCATAAGTAATAGCTCGAGTATAGAGATAACCGAGGCACGCGAAGACGATGATTTATTACCGAGTTCCTCCCATAAAGGGAGTACGTCCCGTTGGAGGGGTGGGCGGTACTAGGACCACCACGCCACAAAAGGCCTCACCCTATTCTCCTGTGAACCTCGCCACAAGAGGCCTGGTTCACTTGTTCACTATCGGTGCACTTGTCGGTGGCAATCCGTAACCTCTCACAAAGATTGGGGCACTTCTCCACAACTCAATTGGAGGATCCCAACAAACAAGCTCGGGAAAGCTCCACAACTTATTGGAGGCCCCAAGTAATCCACAAACCAGCAAAACAACTAAACCGTCTAGGGTTCCAAGAACCCAACAGTAAAAAGCTTCTCACCTTTCACCCAATCAAATTCTCACCGAGAACTTAAACCGATGCACCAAATGCAATGACAAGAACACAAGAAGTTCTCAAGTCCTTCTCTCCCAAATTTCACCAAAGCTACAAAAGCTATTGGGGAAATAAGAGAGGAAGAACACAAGAGGAAATCCACAAAAAAACCCAAAGATCTAGATCCCAATATGTTCCCCTCACATAGAGGAGAGATGGATTGGCGGAGTTGTAGATCTAGATTCCCCCTTTCAAATCCCCCAAAAAGATTCAAGAAATATGGAAGGGATTGAGAGTATTTGCAAGCTCTAGAATGTCAAAACAATGGAGGAGAGAGAGAATGCAAGCCACCAGCCTAAGGAGGAAGAAGGGGTCTATTTATACCCCTCCCCAACGAAATATGACCGTTTGGGACCTCCCAGGCCGGATAATCCGCACCTCCCCCGGATATTCCGGATTCCTCGGGCCAAAATATGGCTAAGGACTTCGCGGCGCGACCCTCTGTATAGGGGGCGGATATTTGGGCCGGATAATCCGCCCCCGGAGGCCGGGATAATCTGCCCCTGTTATAGAGAACCATGCCTCAAAGTCCTTAGCCGTTTCCCAAAAATTGGGCCGGATAATCCGCCCCCTGAAAACTGGCAGAAACAGCAAAACTGAAACAATCATAACTTTTACATCCGGACTCCGTTTTTGATGATCTTGGGATCGTTTTAAAGAGGAAAATGAGCTATAAAATATCATCCAGAGAAACATCATAGTCCAGAAAGGTAGGATAGAACCAAATGACGAAAGGTTTGAACTCTCCCAAAAAGGCGAACCAATAAAACCTCCAACATCGAAAATGCAATAGAGAATGCATATGAAATTTGTTTTCGATGAACTTGAGCTTGTCATGGAGATTAACACAAGCTCTAAATACTCACATGAGTAAGACCCAAATAAGAACCAAGAAAGATGATGCCAAGTATGCAAAGGTTTGAGCTCTCACCGAGGGATATGATCAAGTTACTCACTCAAGAGCCCCTCTTGATAGTACGGTTATCTATCCTATAAACCAGTCTCCCCAACTAACACCACAAGACCGGTAAGAAAGAAACCCTATCAAGATCAAACAATTTCCTTGTGTATATTCCACTTGATGTTGATGATGACGATCTTCTACACCTCAAGATGGAACACCTTTCTTGATTGCGCTAGTTTGGTGAAGACTTGAATTTGCTCCCCATACTCCACTATGGATGAGCCTCTATTTAAGCATATGTTCACATATCCATGATCACCATAAGGATGGCAAGCTAGACTTGAGATCATCTTATTATTCAAGACACACTTGCCATAGGCTCAACTTCTACTTGACCAATCTCCAGATCATTCCTTAAAACTTTGATCACCACTTGATCTTCTTCACTTTCTTCTTCTTCCAACCTTGAAGCCAACATATGGTTCAAGCATTGCCTATGGACAAATCCTACAAGTAAAACTCAATGCAAACATAAGTCCATAAAGATTGTCATCAATTACCAAAACCATACATGGGGCACACATGTTCTTTCAACTGTTTTCCAATCCTCATTGAGCAAATTAAATTAAAGAAGGGATAAAAAAACATCAAGTGGACAATCTGTTCGTTACAGGAACTAAGGCCTCAAAACAACATCACATGCTGAAGGGGCAAGTTTCACCAGAATAAGTAATGGTAAAAGGATGCAGAGTTTAAACTATATTTACTTGATCTCATCCATAGCCAAAGCAAATAGTGAAGCAGCTCACACACCTAAATGCATGAATTGAGGTGTCAGCAGCGGAGAGAAAAGGGCCAGTTTAAATCATAGCAGCATAGAGCAAAGCAAGCTTTGCTATTCACTTTGTAGAGAGTCAGCCACAGTTCATCACTAGAACATCCAAGAACAACACCAGATCTTGCAACCATATCATGAGGTTAAGTCACTTTCCACCATAGAAAACCCAGGAGATCACCAGCAAAGATGGTGACTTAAGGAGGGGAATGAACTTGGTGGACAGCAAGGCCACACAGGAGCAACAACACCAGGAGGAGCAAGACAAGGCCAAGAGGAATCCAAAACCAATCCAGGGCTACCACAAGCCAGAAGTAAAAGGCAACATCAAGACAAGGCTACCAGGGTATATCCCAACATTTAGATCTAATCATTTTCCATCCTACGCATTCATTTTCTTGCAAGCACATGATAAGTGGACATATTGGACAACAGATAATAAACAACCAGATAAGGCATGTGTTCTTGCACAGACAGGGTCTCAGACCAGCATCACTGACACTATGATCTATTTTTAACTACATAGATACACATCACAGATGCTGGTACAGGGCACATTCCCAGAAGGGTAGCACCTCTGTGCCTAGCAGGTTCATATCTGCTTGTGTACAAGCTCAAGCATATCCTCTTCAACAAAGATAATCATCTTTATAAATGATTTAGGAATCATAATTAGACACTTTAGAAAGGATAGTAAAGATCAACACTGTCTATCACTAGGCCAAACTGTACAAAAACCAATAAGTTTAATCACTTTCCTACAAGCATATAGGAGTCATCTCTTTATAAATCATCTCCTTATTAATTACAGAGCAGAAACTAGCACTAGTAACTTTAGATTTACACAGTAGCATGATTGAATCCTGAGGCTGAACACATCAGTACTTCACAAGTAAGCAATTAACCAAGCATCAGTACAGAAAGCATCCCAACTCAACTCCACAGGAATAAATCCACAACAATTTGGACACCCACATTAAACTAAGCATGCTTTTACAGAGAGTTTTATGACAGAGATCAGGGTAACAAAAGCATGATCAGCAAAGTGATCTCTGATAGAGAACAGGGTAACAAACATGCTCAAAAAATATTGACACCACTAATAGTAGATCATCATCAAAGGATTAGCACAGACAAGATTAACCCTAGAGTTATGCTAAATCATCACTATAGGGGGAATGAACCCTAGAAATTTAGGGATGAACCCTAAATGGGGAAATCCAACGCAAGTGACCACATGGCATGGAGTAGAGGCGAGGTAGAACATAGAGAGAATAGGGCACTTACTCGAGGTCTTCGTAAGATTATCGAAGAGGAAGCAGAGAGGAGGTCGGCGATAGAGAGGTGGCGGCACAGGGAGCACCTTAAGGGGGCACTGCAACCCGCGCCTACACACGGTAGTGGCGGCCATGGAAGGGCAGTGCCATGAGCACCAGAGCGTCATCGAGGGAGCGCCAGAGCACGGCGGACCCCAAACCCTAGCCACGAGGTGGGGGTCAGCGCTGCCAGCGGAGAGCGCCAATACCAAATCGAGGGGGACAACATCGAGCAGTAGCATCATCAGTGTAGTCTTGCACCGTGGCAACAGACACGGTGGTCTAGGGCGGTCGGAATCACCCGCGGCGGCGGTGACATCGAGCAGCCAGAGAGGGTGTCGTGCGAGAGAGAAGAGAGAGAAGAAAGAGCAAGTGGGTGGTACTGGGCCGAGTATGGGTAACCTAGTACTGCCCAGCCCCAAGCGGGTTGGGTCGAGCTGGGCCAGCCCAGTGGGCCAGACCCGTGTTTTAGAAGAAGGACTTATGTAAAATACCTAATTACAAATATATCCCTGAGATAAATTAGTCTCTAGAAAAATAAATAAAATTCCCAAAAATACCAATAATATATTTATGAAATCACAAAAATATCCTCTATCTAATAAAAATAATAGATAGTAATTTTAGGTAATTAAATATAGATCTATTATTAAAAAAATTCCTTCTAGAATTTTATAAAAATATACAAAACACTTAAAATTGAATAAAATACAATTTTTAAATTCTAAAGGGAAGTACTATGACAGAAAAATACTAGTTTGCATTTTTGAAAAATAGATCAAGTGTGATAAAACTAAAATTTTATTTTCTTAAAGGAATTTTAGTTAAATATTTAAAAGAGTTAAAAATTAAATAAATCATTTTTTAAACTCTTAGAACAATACTAGTTATTATAAAAATGCTAAATATCAAAATAATATGAATTTAATTATTCTTGACAAATGTTTTTCTTTTATTAATTAAAAGAAACCTAAAACCTTTAGAAGATGGGTAAAACACGCAAATAAGAAAGAAAACAAATCATGGCATGACATTACTATGCATTGCATATTGCTTCTTTAAGTATTGTCCTTACCAGGCAATAATGGTTTTCTGTAGAAACCGGAACTCAAGGATGAGTGGAAGTATCTGACTTCACTACCTTGCAATCACAAAAGGCAAGTTCACAACTTGCTCATTTCCTTTGATTATTTTGTATCAAATGCTTATAACTCAAATGTTATCATCACCTCCATTTCAAAAAGGTCAAAAAACACTTTTCATAATAATATGATTATGGATTATTTACCAGATGGTAATAATCTACTGGTACAGTTCAGTGGTAAAGAAACATAATATCTAGGACTTAATCAACCAATGTCGCTAGTGATTCTAGTGCCGTATATTATGTGTTAACCATGCAATTTGGAATAGGATGGAGAAGTTAGCTGTATCTTCTTCCTCTCGCATGCATCCGGATGTGCAGGTCATGGCCGTTATCCTCGTAGCATGCATTAATTGGTAATTCATAGAGGATATGCAGCATATGGGTGGGAACCCTCAACGTCCCACAATAGTTCTGGCATCCGAATGGTCTTTACCAACCATTGCTGTAATTCAAGATGTGGGCATGGTGTACACCAAGGGGACATGCAGGGTCACGAAGGGGGCAGTGATTGGCTTGGATCATCTACTGGGCCCCACATCATGGAATTGTGGACGGGAAAGATCGTCTGGTTGTGCAACAAGGATTTGGTCTCTCATGGGTAAAGCAACGCACCTCTGCAGAGTGTAAGAACTGTGACATGTTACTCCCTGTTCCAGGAAGGAGCTACGAACGCAGCAAGAAAGGAACCCCACGAAGGTTCTGGTCAACATGTGAAGGCTGTCGGACATAGTTTTCAGAATAAAAGCAACCTTTGAAGAAATGTTTACGAAAACCTGCATTGCCTACGACCTTTGGTCTGTGGCTGTAGAGATAGTTCATCATACACTTCTTTTTAGTGAATTTACTGAGTACGCTCGTACTCAACCATACCTTCTTAACCCTTACTAGATTCCAAGTTGTTGAAGACGACGTCAACATCAATTTCTGCTCAAGAAACCATCATCGACAGCTCAAGTTCTTCAATAAAGTCAATGAAATCAACATATACATCAACTGAAGCAAAGGCGAAGATCTTGAATAGATAGGAGTAGATACTCTAGCCATGCAACCTACTTCTATAGAGCATTGCATTAGCAGTAATCGCAAGCCAGATAGTTTAGATACTAATCTTATTAGCTAGATAGTTCTGAGTTTTATTACTGGTTCTTCTCGTGAGAAGTTTCTTTTTCTCTCTTTAACCTAGAATGTTCTCTAGATCTTTTGTAAAGAGTCGAGTTGTAATCTATAGTCATGTCTTGGACCTGCTGTGTTTCTATTGTACCACTCTGAGGGATGTAATACTAGTGAACGATGTTTCATTGGTGTTATGTCAACGACTATAGTGTACTACATCATGCAGTGGTATGCTGGATCATCGCAGATATGGTCAAATTAAAAGGTAAAGTAGTTTACTTTCCTATTGCTAAGTTGTAGTAATAAGATGGTGGCATCAAGGACTTGGCGCCACACACCAGAGAGCACGGTGAAGATCATGGTGTGACGATCTACGACCATATCATGTCATACTTATTTACATTTGATGTTTAATTGTGTGCATCTTGTTTGTGCTAGTATTAAATACTCGACGGTAGCATTAATAAGATGATCCCTTAATGTAATACCAATATTGTGTTCTACCTTAGTGTGCACTACCAATAAAGTTCTTCGTTATGAGGCACGCCGTGACAATCTGGTGTTAGACATATCTGCATTCGCATATGGTGGGTGTAATACATGTTGCAAAGCAAATACACTAGAGGTTCAATTGTACAGACATGTCCTCAGAACACGTATGATTAAAAGATCGAGCATGAGTCACATGAATGATGTGATTGACATTGGAGAATGTCTACCTTTGCAACTATGTTGCCGACCGTGACGATCAGAGGTGACATAGTGAATGGGGACCGTGTAATCACTAAAATTTCTTTATGGATGTTTGTTTTAGTGGGAGCTCATCTAGTATAATGTGATTATAATTTGAACTCATATTATGAACTTAGTCTAAATGTGTTTGCAAAACTTTTGTAGATCATGTCAAAACCCAAGTCTCTGTTTAGTTTTGAGGGTTTCATGAATAGTGAGAAACTCAAAGTAGATGGGTCCAACTTCATAGACTAATACCAACGCCCGAGGAACCTCGTCATCTACATGATCTGTTCTATGTGCTGTGAGAACTACTAGGAGATTTTCTCGTGGGCTTCACCGGATTTCCCGATGACCATGATTATCGTGCCTGACATGACGCCTTCACGTCAGCCAAATAAACTATGGTTCATGTCATGGAGCCTACTCTGGGAGCATTGTTCCATGAGATTGAGGCCTTCAGCCTGGCCAAAGGACTTAATATGCTCTTTCCATCTCAAGTCAGAATCATGGCATTTGAATACATGGATGAATTCCTCTCAACCAATATGAGGGAAGACACCAGCCTGGAAGAACACATGGATATCATGGAAAGAATTCATGAGCACCTTGTGGACATCATGGACAAATGGGTGAACGGAAAATTTGTGATAGATGTGGTGTTGCGCTTGCTACCCCACATCTACAAAGATGTCGTCTTGAACTACCTCGTATAAGGGAAAGAGTTCACCTTCCTTGAATTCATGGTTCATATAAGAACCCAGAACATAGTGCCTGCTCCAGGAGACGTCATCAATAAGAAAGGTATATATTTGATATACAAAGTTATAAATGTTTAATTTTCAAACACTTATAGAAGTTTTTATGAAGTATTTGATACTTGTATTGTTTTCTGAAAATAGGACCTACTGCTTGAGAAGTGATTGAAGGAGTGGGCATGACAACGCGTGTTGATGGAAAACAAGATGCAAACAACGCTCTCCTTCTAAAGTTATCATTTGTATTAGAATATTTGAATAATTTTGTAATCGATGAGAGTGAACTACATTAGTGTGTGTCTTGCATTTCGTAAGATAGTTATTTATATGAATTTGAGACAAATTAGTTGTTTTATTCCTATGAGTAATATCTTTTATGTTCACGGTTTTGATTATGAATGAGTTATTGATATTTTGATCTTGATGATAGAAATTTAAATGTTTATAAGATTGTGAAAATTCCAAAAGATATTCAAACTTAATAATGACATCATTTTGAATGACACTAGTGTGTTAAGTCATAATGGTACATATGAAAGGTTTCATAAGTGACAAAACCAAGGTCTTAAAGATACCTGACCTTTTGACACATACAAACCATGCCCCTATTAGGCAAAGTGACTAAAACTCCACATTCTGGTAAAATAGAGTGCCTGTTGAATAATTGGATATCATACATGATGATAAATTGTATTGTTCAACAAATGGTGGATATCATTATTTCATAAAACTTCATTGTGAATCTAAGCAAATAAATGTATTCGCTGAATGAGACACAAGTATAAAACTATTTGTTCTGAACAAAGAATTTCAGAGTGAAGAAGAATATTGAATTAACAAGAATACAAGTCTTTATGATTTGATTAAAACGACAGTATTTGAGTTGTTATTCAAGCATATAAGACTTGTGAAATTGTTCCACAAATTACAATGCTAAGAATATGTCAATGTGTTGACATGTATAAAAAATTGTAATCATACCAAATTAGATATTGTATGGTCTAAAGTAATATCTTATCATGTTAGCATTAGTATTTAGAGAAGATAAATTAGAATAGCAAAGACTTACTTATTGTATAAAGAATCATCAAAGATTTATGTAAACAAAACCATAAGTGTATGGCACAATGTGGTTTCCAGAAATTCTAGAATTATGTGATAATTCAGAACTTTGTAGTGCGTTCCTAGGAAACTAAGAATATGTATTTCACAAATACAACCAAAGGGGAAAATTAGTATTTCTCAAAGTGGTGATTTATCGAGAAGAGTTCCTCAATAAAAGAGTTGATGGATAAAGGTGAAAGCTCAAATAAGGTTGAGAACCTTGCCTCTAAATATCAAAGTAGCCCAACAGAATTGATTCCAGAACAGAACTCTACAAATAGAGGAGAAACTAATGATAATGATCAAAATTTCCAGTGGGAGCTTTTACTAAAAGAAAGTAGGATTCATGAATAAGTTCTTCCTCATTGCAGAATTGAATTAATGATTCACTTGTCATGTTAATGGAACAATGGCATACCTACGAACTACAATGAATATATGGTGAACCCAAGTACGAGAAATGACTTAAGAGTCATGAAATCCTGTACATTAAGTTACATTTAAGATGGTAAAGTAAAATGTTACTTGATCTTATCAAAGTAAAGATATTACTTGACCTTTCCAAAGGGACTGCTAGAGTAAGTGATCATGGGGCAAGGTCGAAAGTATTCGTGCCACCCTGCCCAAGTTCATAGACTCTCTGGGTGAATCTCAAGGAAAAATTGAAACTTAAAGTAAGACATAAAGCTTGATTTGTGTCAAGAGATGTCTTGAACAAATTCAAATGTTTGACTACAATGTGTAGCAATCCTGAAGTCGGACAAATGGAATCTCGTAGCTAGAATTCTCAATTTGTTGAATGATTAGAGGATTTTTGGATTGTGCCCAGAATATTGAGAAGACCTGCATTTACAATAAACTGAGTGCGAGCTAAGAGAGTTCCATACTATTATATGTAACTAACATATTTTGAGTGGGGAGCTTGATGAAACATTCTCATATATGATTGACATATTATGAATGGTATTGTTGGTATTAGTAATTATAAGTGATTATTAGAGACTGTTAAGTAGATGAAGTTGAACAAATATTGAATATTGAAATCTATCAAGATAGATTGATATGTTTAATAGCATTTATTCAAAATGTTTTCCTAGATTGGATTCTGAAGAAGTTCATAATGGAACGGGTTAATAAGGAAGTTCTTTTGTCTAACTAGGTGAAGCATTGAGGTTGTCTCAGTAGGATGATTATAAAAGAAGGAAAATACGTGCCACATCTACTATGCCTTAGGTATAGGTTCCATATTATAAAACCATGTCATATACGTGACATAATGTGACCCAAGTTGTTAATTAGAACATGTTTCGAAGTGATATCTGAGTGAATCACTGAACAAGAAGTTAAGTAGTCTTCAGTGTCTCGAGAGAACCGAAGGTATACATCTGATATGCAAAGGATGGTGAACTTGATGGTAAAAGGGTTACGCTATGAAGTTCCACCCAACCTAGATGATTGGAATTCTCACAACATTGAGTGCCTTAGAATAAGAGAAGCATGGTTATACATCAAAGTGGCATTTATTGCACTGTAGATAAGATTTACATTAACGTAAGAAGTATATGGTTACTTCAAAGGTAAAATATGCAATGTTACGGCTATGGAAGTCCATCTTTCCACAGAGTGTGTTCCTAATGATTATGGCAATGCATACGTGATCTTTTGATTGATTAATCGGATGTCATGATAGAAGGAACAAAAACAACACTCTGTCGCCAAAGCATAAATATTTATACCACAAGATTATCATGTGATGATAAAGGGAAATGTCGAATTAGGTGACATTAACAATTCACAAAGACATACAGTCCATAGACAAAATCTCTTCCATGAAAAAGCATGATCAAAACACCAAAAGTATTATGGTGTGATGATTCGTATCAAATGCAGTTGGTTTATTTGTACTCTAGTGCAAGTGGGAGACTGTTGGAAATATGCCCTAGAGGCAAATAATAATATTGATTATTGACATATTTCATTAAGTTCATAATAGGTTTTATATCATGCTATACATATATTGATAGGAATGTCAATACATATGTGATATGTAAACCACCAAAGTCCCTAGTGATCCTCTAGACACTAGTGTAGGGAAACGGGTAGGCTACACTAGCGTAAAATCAAAATTTTCTACCGTGTCAACCAGGAATACTATTGTCATAGATCACGGGATTACCACTAGATGCGCAGTTGCGGAACTCGATGAAGCACGTCGCGGCAGTGTAGATGTTCTATGTCTCCTCCTTATCCTCGTCTCACGAGCAACTCCCCTTTGCGCCGCTCGTCCAAGTGATATAGCCGCAGCACCTTGATACGTTGCTAACGTATCTATAATTTTTGATGTTCCATGCTTATTTTATATCTACTTTCTTATGTTTTGTCCACACTTTGGAGTACTTTTTATATTTCCTGGAACTAACATATTAACAAGATGCCACAGTGCCAGTTGTCTATTTTCTTCTGTTTTTGGTTCCAGAAAATCCAGAAAATGAATATTCCCGGAATTGGACCGGACAAAAGCCAAAGTTGATATTTTACTGGAAGACTCATGGAGCCAGAAGACGAGACGGAGAGGGGCCAGGGGCTGGCCACACCATGTGGTGGCGCGGGCTAGCCCTGGCCGCACCACCAGGTGGTGTGGGCCCCTCTGGCCTCCACCAACCTTGCCTCTTTGCCTATAAGAAGCCTCCCGATGCAAAAACCCTAAATCATCAAGCCTCCAGCCACGAAAAATTCCGCAGCGCCGCCGCCACCAAAGGGGAGATTTGGGGGACAGAAAAGTGTCTGTTCTGGCACCCTGCCGGGACGGGGAAGTGCCCCCGAAGCCATCTCCATTGATCTCCACCACCATCTAAATCACCGTTGCTGATTCCCATGATGAGAAGGGAGTAGTTCTTCCTCGAGGCTAAGGGTTCTACCAGTAGCTATGTGTTCGTCTCTCTCTCTATGCATGATCATATTGTGATCATGAGCTTGTAATCTATAGATCTACCTTGCTACTCAAGTGCTTTAATAGATCTCTGCTCTCCCCATGTGTGTGAAAGTGACAGCGTGCACACCATGGTGGCACTTAGGCTAGAGATTACAAATACTTGTTATGAGTTATATTTGGAGTTGGATGTCTCTATGAAATTGTGGTGTTTGTTGGAACCATCTAGTGCTCAAGGTGACAGTGTGGGGTCATCAAGATGAGAAAGGCTTACTTTGAGGTGTTCTGTTATAGCCCTACCATCGATTAGAGTGTCCAACCGGAGTGTAGTTAAGAGTAGTATCATAAAGAGAAGATATTTATATGAGAGTGTTCACTAGTGAAAGTATGATCCCTAGGCCTTGTTTCTAAGCATTGAAACACCGTTTGCAATTAGATCTGTTACATGTTTGCTTGCTTCCATCTTTATTTCAGTTTTCCTTTAGTCTTTTCCCACATCAACCACACGCCACCAAGCTATTTTCTAGCACCGTTACCACTTATAATTATCCATACCACTTGTATTTCACTATCTCTTCACCGAACTAGTGCACCTATACACCTGACAAGTGTATTGGGTGTGTTGGGGACACAAGAGACTTCTTTATCTTGATTGCAGGATTGCTTGAGAGGGAATACCTTTGACCACTTTCTCCCTGAGTTCGATAAACCTTGGGTGATACACTTAAGGGAAAACTTGCTGCTGTTCTACAAACCTCTGCACTTGGAGGCCCCACAACTGTCTACAAGAATAGAAGTGCGTAGACATCAAGCTATTTTCTGGCGCCGTTGCCGGGGAGGTAAGGTAAAAGGTACTCACATCCTTTGGCTACTAAGCTATCTTATAGCATTTTTGCTGGTGTGTGAGTGCTCGAAGTTATTTCCTTTAGATTCTACAATTATATCTTTTTGTTTCTTGTTTTTATTTTCACTAGTTAGGATTAATGGAAAACAACAACAAAATTAGAGAGCTTTATAGTATTTATCGTGAGTTTGGACATGATGTGTTTGAAGACAAAATTAAAAATCTATGGAACTTTATGTGCATGCTTTCTTTTACTTCAATTCATATTTCCTATGTGAGCATCTTCTGAAACTATCATGCCTAACTTAAAGGCGTTACATAAAAGTACTTATTGGGAGATAACCCAAAAGTTTTAGATGAGTCTTGAAAGTTATTACCTCTGTAATAACCGCTCCTTATTCTTTTTATTTGTTTTTTGTGCCAAGAGTAACCTCCAATGAGAGAGAAGTAATGCTTGGGAAAGTTGCTATCCCGAAACAGATTTTTGTTCTTCACTGTAAAAATTCGTGTAAAATCTCTGTAGGTCGGTTTGAGCTGTGAATTTTTGTGCTTCTGCCCCAGGTTGTTATCCAAGTTTCTTTAGTTCAAAACTTTTCAATTGGAGCAACAGAAAGTCTTTGAAAATATTGGTTTTTACCTACTGGTCCGTTTTGATAGATTTCTGCCATTATTTGCATTTGCTTCTTGTTGATTCCTTTTTGGGTTCTTTTTGGGGAATTGAACTTTTTGAGGGAAGTGCTACAATATATTGTGTTTTAATGGAAGTTTTATTGGTGTTGGAACTGAACCTAAAGACTTATTATCTTGAGTGCACTAATGTTGCTAATAAAGATTGTGTGAAGTTTTGTATGAAGGAAGAATTTCAGGTGTATGGAGAGAATGATGTAATGAGATGAAGAATGGACAAAAGCTCAAGCTTGGGGATGCCATCCCGTGTCACCCCAAGAAATATTCAATAGGTACAAGCGTCAAATCTTGGGGATGCCCAAGGCATCCCCTTCTTTATCAATAAAAATCTCAGGTTTCTTCCAAACACTTCATTTTTATTATTTCATGCACAGTTGTGTTGTTCTTGGAGCGTCTTCGTTTTCGTTCTTAGTTATCGTTTGCTTAGTTTTCTTGGTTTGCTGGAATAAGTTGGTTGGACCCCAACACTTCTTTTGGAGAGAGACACACTCTGCATTCCTTGTTTAGAACACTCTAGTTTTCATTCTTATTGTTTTGTGAGTGTTCTCTTTTGCTAGCACTGGGATTAGCCTTAGTTTTTTTGTGCTTTCAACTTAGAACTTTTTAGTTCTTCCTTTTGGATTTGTGAGACAAGCTCACTGATCTTTATTTATTATTATCTTTGTGAGTTCTTTCAAATAATTTGGTATGGATTAGAAAAGAGTAGGAAAGTTCATGCTTATAAGTGGTATAAAAGGAGCTTGTTTTGACTGTGACATAGACTTTATCATGTCATGCTTGATATTGTTTTGTCTTTGTGATTAGTGATTATTTCTGTAGCATGACATGTTATAAACAATTGAGATTTCTTAATGTGCCTTGAAACAATCCTGCGTTGTTTTCGCATATTAAAGCATAGTATTGTGGTATTCTCCTTTGATGCTTTATTTGGGTTGACTTGGTGCATTCTCACACCATGTTATGGCTATCCCAAGTCACCATAGCCTTTATGATCCTTTAGTTTTCGACTTGTAATATCACTTTATGCTTTAATCAATGATGTTTTGTCGCTCTGCATGATTATGGCCATTATTGCTCTCTTAGTTGGTCGCTCCTAGTCTTTTGCTAGCCTCCGTAACCAAGTATGAGTTCCACTCATGCATCCAACTCCTAAAACCAAGTTATTCCAAAGAGTCCACCATAGCTACCTATTAGCATTTGTTATTCCAAGTATATTCATGTTTTTATCTACCTTCCAAATTAAACTTGTTATGAGAAAACTAGTGATTAAAGCTCTCACGAACTTGATGGCACACTTTACTTTTTTGCCTCTAATAAACTTGAACCATTGGGTCCTTCTTTGTTGCGTATATGCTTGAGATTTATAAGTTGAAATTAGTAGAACCATGTATCATGGGGAACGCTTTCAACATTGCACTTGTACTTTGTACCCTGTTGATATCATGTTCTTTTGCTTATGGATCCCGACGATGTAAAATAAAAGTGGAACTTTCCTTGTCATTTTGATTATGGGAAAGCTCCCGTATCATGTGCAAGGGGTATCCCGTTGGCGGTTCTTAATGGTACACATATACTTGCAATGACAAGAGCTTACTCGTGACTAAAGTTGAGTAGCATGAGGATCGGTTTTCGTAAGTAAGGGGCATGCGATTTCGGTTTATAACTCGTCAAGCATATCCTCTTAGTTGTGTAACTTTAACCTTAATCACCTTCAAGATGCTTATGATAGGGGCAATGAGAGCTTAAAAGTACAAGTACCATAATTTTTGGAAGCTCTTTATGAGACTTGAATCCCTACTTCCTTTTACAAAAGGCCTTTCTTCCACCTTTATATTGAGTCTCCACCTTCTATCTTTATGCACCTACTTTGAGAGCATGGTGGCCATTCTTAGTTCTATGTGCATTGTCCTAAGACTAGTTGATTGATGCATAACTTGTTATTGCTTGTTTTAAACTATTGTATCTAGTCACTCTTATGAACTTTGAAGGTGTCCTATGCATTTATATTTGCTACTCTATTGAGGGACAAGCTGAATACTACTATGCTATGTTTTCTTTATGTGAAACAAACAAACGTCTTGCAAAGCATGGTTATTCATGAATCTTTTGTTTGTGCCTTTTCATGCTGCATCATAGTTTCTTTTCTTATTGCTAGAACTTTTTCTTTCATGTTATGATTGAAGTACTATGATCCCAGCTTTGAATGTTTTGCAAATACTTTGATCAAGTCTTTGATGGTGCATGTCACCTCAAAAATTATTCTTTATTTTTATCACTTACCTACTCGAGGACGAGCAGGAGTTAAGCTTGGGGATGTTGATACATTGCAAATATATCTATAATTTTTGATGTTCCATGCTTGGTTTTATCCACTTTCTTGTGTTTTGTTCCAACTTTGGAGTACTTTTCTTATGATTTCGTGGACTAACCTATTAACAAGAGCCATAGTGCCAGCTGCCTGTTTTCTGCTGTTTTTGGTTCCAGGAAAGTCAGAAAATGAATATTCTCGGAATTTGACGGGACAAAAGCCAAAGTGCCTATTTTTCCGGAAGGGATCAAGTGCCAGAATACGAGACGGAGAAGGGCCAGAGGGCAGCCACACCACCTGGCCGCGCGGCCAGGCCTGGCCCGCGCCAGGGGGTGGTGTGGTGGCTCCCGGCACCCCCTCGGCCTCTCCTTCCGCCTATATATTGCCCTTGGGACAAAAACCATAAGGACCCGATCAAAAATACACGAAAGAGTCTATAGCCGCCCTCATCTCCATCCCTAGATCGGGAGGGATCTGAAGCTCTTCCCGGCACCCTGCCGAAGAGGGGGATTCACCCTGGAGGCCTTCTTCATCACCATGCAAGCCTCCGGTGTGATGCGTGAGTAGTTCATCCTTGGACTACGGATCCATGTAGTAGCTAGATGGCTGGTTCTCCTCCTTTGTGCTTTCATGTTTAGATCTTGTGAGCTCCGTTCATGATCAAGATCATCTATTTGTAATTCTGCATGTTGTGTTTGCGGGGATCCGATGGATATTGAGATGCTATTTCAGATTGATTATTGATTCTATCATGTCTTTGTTATTTGTGATCTTGCATGCTTTCCGTTGTTAGTAGCTATCTTGGCCAAGTAGATGCTAGCAACTCCAAGAGTTAGTATTTATGCTCGATAGTGGGTTCATGCCTCTGGTAATCTAGGGAAGTCACAGAAATCTCTAAGGTACTAGATGTGCTGTTGCTACTAGGGAGAAAACAACAATCCTTTGTTCATAGAACAATCATATTGTTTACTTTACACGCAGTTTGTAAAGCAATAATATGTTGCTTGCAACTTAATACTAGAGGGGGTTCGGATGATAACCTGAAGGTGGATTATTAGTCATAGATGCAGTTGGATGGCGGTCTATGTATTATGTTGTAATGCCCAATCAAATCCCAAAGGAGTCAAGATGATTAGTATATGCATGTATTGCTTTCTCGGTGTTTGTCAATTGCCCCGCTGTAATTTGTTCACCCAACATGTTATCTATCTTAAGGAGAGCCACCTCTAGTGAACTATGGATCCCGGTCCTTGTCTTTTACATACAATCAACAATCTTTTACTACTTTGTGTTTACTTTCTGTAAACTTTTACTTCTTTCCATTCGATACATTTAATCCTTTGTTTTCCGCAAAACACGTTGAGATTGACAACCTCATCGCAAGTTGGGGACAAAGTTCTGTGGTTGTGTTGTGCAGGTCTCCATGTTGCTACTAGCACCGGTAGTGCGCCCTACCAAAGCTCAGCTAGTAACACCTTTGGGGTGTTTCCTTGCTCCTACTGGTTTGATTAAACCTTGGTTTCATAACTGAGGGAAAACTTGCTGCTGTGCTCATCGTACCTTCTTCTTGGGGTTCCCAACGAGCTCTACGTCGAACGATGAGCACATCATGAGAACTTAGTTCCTCGGTCAGAACTATGTGTCCTCTATTGTCTCATAATAGATCTTCATAGTACTAGCATGCTCAGAACTACACTAAGTTAAAAAATGAACCTTTTGACTCATAACACCCTCCTTTTCTTTTGTCATGACAATGATATACCCATCCTTTCATAGTAGTATCTCTGATAGTATCTAACTTTAGAACTCAACCAAGTCCAATATGGAATTTACTCCCATCCCACGACGCCACCTTCTATAAATCACGTAACCTAATTGAGATATAAAATTATTTGTACAAGTAACAAGCCGAGTATCTATGTAACACCTTACAACGAACCGTTTGTCACGTATTCATACAAAACATATTATTTTTCCTTCTAAACTACATAATAATATACTTACTATTGTCATGTGATCATCATATGTATCACTATGGTATATGCTCATAATATTTTAGAGCATAAGACATATCTGGTTATGTACATATCATGGTGTACATGATTGATATAATTGTTCATGCGGTTTTTAATCATCAAGTGTCAAAACACTTGATTCTTGCTCCAACCTCTTCCATACGACAAGAAATCTTTCTTATCGTCTCCATATTGAACCAATTCAATATTTAATCTATGTACTTTGGCATAACTATATTAGGTGCCTCAGTCTATGTATATAGATATTGATGCCCAATATTCTTGTTTTGCCTAAGATTTTCATAAAAATCTAATTTTAGTGAAATATTTTAAGAAAAGATACATCATTTCCAATCAACGATATGTCATCCACATAAAGTATTATAAATATGTCTTAGCGCTCCCACTTAATTTCTTGTAAACATACAAGCATCTTCACCTTTCCTGATGAAACTAAATCTTTCAATTTCATCAAAGTGAAGACTCCAACTTTGTGATGCCAACTTCTACCAATGAAGTTTGCACCCATTTATAGCATTTGAACTAACAAAACCCTTGGGTCATGTCAATACACGTCCTAGGTTAACACTCCTTGAAAGGAACTTTGTTTTGTTATTCAACTACCATATCTTGTGAATATGTAGTGGTTACTAGAATAATGCCAATAGACTTAAGCATGACCATGGAACATCCAATCTTATCGTAGTCAACCTTTTGAACTTTGTCATAAACTTATTTTTCACAAGTTGAGCTTGTATGGATGTGAACATCTACGTCTATCTCCTCATAGATCCATTTATGTTCGATAGGCTAAATGGCTTCCGGAGGGTCTACCAAGTATCAAAACATGATTTTCGTACATAGATACTATCCTGGACTTTATGGCGTCTAGCCATTTAACGTTACAGAGCCCATCATGCTTCTTTGTAGTTGGTTCATCATTGTCCAACAATAATGTTTCGTCCTCAAATCTTACTATTTGAGTACAAACTTTACCCAACCTATTTGGTTCAATATGATCTTTGATTTGACTACAACATTTTGTAGGTGCAGGAGCATCAAGCGCCATAGCCATCTCTGGAACACTTTTTGGTGATGCGCTAATTTGCTCATCTTGCTCAGATTCAATAACCTCATCAAGTTCTATTGTCCTCCCACTCAAAAACTTTCACGGGGAACTTCTTCTCGAGAAATATGTCGTACTTGGTGACAAACACTTTTGTATTTGCTTTTAAGGTAGAAGGGATCCCCAGATGTAACCTAGGGATATCCTACAAAGACACATTCATCCTATTTTGGTTTCTAAACAATTTACATATGCATATCATACCAAAATTTTAAGAAAAGACATCTTGGGTTTGATCCCATGCCATAACTCATATGGTGTCATTTCAACGGATTATGATGGTGCTCTATTCAGAGCAAAGTGATAGTCTCTAAAGAATAATCCACAAAATATAACAACAGTTTTATCAGTTTCGTCATAGATCTAACCATGTCAAACAATGTTTGATTACATCTCAAGAACTGATGTATCCCAACATACGGGAATCACTATTGGTCCACATCATACTACACCAACCACTCCTATAAAGGTGAATTCCTTCCATATCTTGTCTCCCTTTGGTCATCATGTGAACGGGATGCTACTTGAGCCAAGTTCCTATTATATGACTAGGACCTTGACCATGATTCCAAGAGGACGAGACAAGGAAGCCTAAGGACTCAAGGACGACATCATAGAGGCATGGAAGAGAAGACGCAAGAAGTGGATGTCTGATGGCTCCGATACTACCGCTCGTCCACTCCCGTACTACCAGACCCACCAGACAAGATGCACCACTTGCCAGGCCTCCTCGGTACCAGAAGCCGACACTACCGTGCGACAAGCGGTACTACCACATGCAATAGTGCTACTACCGCACCTGGAGCTTGCCCGGCCAGCACTAGGACTACAGCTCCTGTCACCACTGCTACCGCCGACCGGTACTACCAACACCCGACACCGGTACTACCGGACCCACCAGAGCCAGCGCGCATAAGAGCTGGGCCTCAGCCCATGTAATGCCCTAAACACCCATTTATGACTAAACTACCCCTGTCTTAGTGGTTGGCCTATATATATGCCCCCACCCCCTTATGTAAACCCTAGAGTAGAATGATGATGAATTTAGGCATGTTCCAAACCCTAATGGGATCCCCCTCCCTATAGTTTATCTATGAGTTGTATCAAGGCCTTTTTAATTGAAGTCATCAAGGCGCTCTTATAGTTCTTGGTCTCTGCCATGTATGGATTCTAGTAGTGCTAGGTCTCTCCCCTTTGGGATTCTACTTGGTTGCTACTCTCTCCCTATGTGTGATTCTATCAAGAGCTAGCCAATCTATCTCATGGGATTCTACCTTTGGTCTTTCCCTTGAGATTCTATTGGGTTGGTCGTTCGGGCCAATGAGAGCAAACCGGATTGTATCGGGTGTGGTGTGCATTTCTATCGATTTCCCCTTGTGTGTTCATCGTGTTCTTCACTCCCTCCCCAAACCCCCCTCGAATCTATGAAGATCGGCCACCCCAAGGGTAAATCCACAAGGAGACCCATACCATCTGGTATCAAGAGCTTTTGGTTGCCATGGATTCGAGTTTGTGTTGAGTTTCTAGCCACCAATTTCTTTTTTCTTGCCTAAATTCGAAATTTTCAACCAAAAAGAGACATATTCATGATTTGGATGGATCTGGATTTTGAGAGCGTTTTGGTAGGTTTTGATCCATACATCCGTTGCTATACTTGTTAATCTACCTCCCTTTGTGTTCCCATGGCCTAATTCCTTACTTTCCCCCTTCGATTCGGTGTTTTCCTTGAAAATTTTCCTCCCAAATCGCCCAAAATCATGAAAAACGCATCAAATCTAGGTGCTTCAGCGACAACCGGTACTACCGGGCTTAAAAAGTGATACTATCGGACTTTCCCAATACCTAAGAAGTACTACCGGACTCCAGGAAACCTAGTACTACTAGACTTATTCTGGTACTACCGCCCAGTACTGACAAAAGATCAGCAAATCCATATTTTAGCTTCCGCGCCATTTTGCGCATAACTTTTGCATTCAAATTCAAATTTTGGTGTTCTTTAGCTCATTTCGAAGAGGAGAAGGATCTCTACATCATCCACTTTGTTCATGCTATATACTCCATAAAAATGCATGAGAAAGGACGGATCCAACAAATAAAGGGTGAAGATCGATGATGAAAGGTATAACAATTCCGCGACTTCTCCCCACTTGCATTCTTTTGAAAGCCACACTTTGGGATACAAGAAATACCTATTGAGACTAGTTCCTCCAATGATTTCTTGGGCTTTGCACATTTGATACCTTGTAGAATTCTGAGCAAAACTTGTAAGCGCTATCTCATATAATTATCTTGTATAGTTGTTGGCACAAGAAAAAGCAAGTGAAAACATATCAAAAAAAGAAAAATACAAAGAAAAAGAAAGAAAGATACAAGTGTCATATAGAATAGGAAGCGCAAGCTCGATGACACATTGGTAGGTGGTACTTATTGTGCAAATCGTGTAGCCCTCCAATTTTTGTGCAATCGAACTAGCGTCTCTCCTTATACATGTGCAACATGAGCTTATAGTCTTCCCTAGGGCTTCATTTGGTTCTTAGCTCGCTTTTTCCGTCGCACAAGTCCCATTTATCCCACCGTGTGTGTTTCCTGGATCTTAATTCCTAATCTTGTGTATTAACTTGTTTGCTTTGAGATCATCGTGGTTCTCTACTTGCCTTTACATATCTTGGTTTCCGGTTGTTCCAAGTTGCATGCCAATTTCCATCCCTAAGCTTCTCATAAGCCGTGTGTGTTTGGTGTTTCTTCTGTTTTTGGATATGATGCCACTTCTCCTTTGCATTTTGGCAGCTCTCGGTCCTTACCATTGATCCAATACTATCTACAAGGTAAGCTAAGGCATAGCATATTTGAATCCAATTCCCACTATATCACACTTATTCTTGTGAGCACAATGTCTAGGTACTCCAAAACCGATGATGAAGAATCCATGATGAGCCACAACAACGAAGACTATGCAAGCATAGATGACATGATGGAGCACTACACCGACATTGGCTCCGCATGCTTGGAGGACGTGGAGTACTACACCGACAATGACTACCCAAGCATGGAGAACATAGAGCACCATCAGGACTTCAACTTCTCATTCATGGAGGAAATGGAACACTTCATCGACTATGATGGCAACTCCCTCATGAGCTATGATGACTTCTTCCATAACATGGAGACCGAGAACTTCTATGCCATACAAGCGGAGGCACATCTCCAAGAGGCCAACAATAACAAGCTCTTCAATCTGCATCCATCAATAGGAACTACATACCCCGAGGGTTGTCCATCAAGATATCCATCAAGTTCAAGAAGGCGCGACAACTCAACAAGCGGCAATACACATGTGCCAAGTCAAGGGCGTCGCCACCAATAAGAGATCAGAGCATCCATGCTATGTGCTACACAAGCTCAAGATGGCGTACAAGTCATGTCCGCCATGAGAAAAAGGAAGCAAGCTACCGTCCACGCCATCAAGCTACATCGACACAACAAGTTCAACATGAGGTGCCCAAATACAAGAACATCAACGAGACCACTTCTCCTTCGAGGAAGACCACTACACAAGCTTAAAGAACCTCAAGAGAGAAGACCTCATATGACGTTGGTGCTACCTCACGGACAAAGAAGGCAAACACAGAAACGCTTCGTCACCAACACCATGAAGCTTCCAATGCCAACAACTTCCACGACAAACCTTCTTCAAGGAAGCCTCCTACACAAGCTACGAGATCATCAACAAATGAGAAGGACGCTAGGGATCTTTACTTCTCCAAGTTGAATGAACCTGTCAAGATGAACTCTCATGAAGTTGATGCTTTCAAGACATGGTGCAAAACCTTTGATGATGACAAGCTTTGCGATACAACCAAAGAGGTGAGATATGATACCTCGGATGGCAATGAGAGTGATGATGCCCAACTTTAGGCATTCACCTTTGGAGGCGATAAGATTGAGGATGGTGAGCATGGGATTTCCCCTTCAACAAAGGAGGCATATGGAGTTGAGGAAACCGAGCATATTCCCATATGCTTGAGTGATGATGTGGTACCAATACCATGGAAGGTTGAGAGCCACTTAGACCACTTGAGTGAAAGTAAAAGTCAGTTGAGTGCCTCCACCATATGTGAGATTGTGTGCTTCCACTTTGAGGACATGAGTGATACACCGAGTGAGTTTAGAGTGGTAGTTGATAGGGAAAGTGAGGCCATTTCAATTTCTAACAACTTACCCTCTACCTCTAGTGTGTCTCCTCGTGATGTGCTAGGTACCTTGGAGCAAGATCCGCCGAGCTTGGAGATGATGGTGCCTACTATTGAGAACATGTACATGGTGGATGAAGATGATGACGTACTGATACGTCCATTTTGCATCACTATTCTATATCATAATTCACTGTTATTCATTGATATATTTCATATTGAGAGGTGATAATTATGTTATTTCATCTGTTTTTGCATGGTTGATGACTTTTGGAGCATGGACCGCTGCAGTAAGGATTCTAATGGAAAAGGTGCTGTTTCGAGGCAATATTCGTGAAGATCAGAAAATCCGGCAAAATATACGAAAAATCCTATTTTTCCAGAAGACAAAGGAAGCCAGAAGGGGGGCTAGAGATGGGCCACAGGGGGCCCACACCACCCCCTGGCGTGGGCCACCCTGGGCCGCGCCACCACCTGGCCCACCCCTGGCACTCCCCTCCGGCGTATATTATCCTCCTGAAACCCTAAGACTTGGGGAGCGACCACAAAAATATTCCGTTGCCTACATGATATTTAAGTTGTGGTGTACTTCTTCTAGTGGTGTCATGTGAACGTCGACTACATGACACTTCACCTATATGGGCCTAGGGGAATGCATTGTGTATTTTGCTACTAATCGTAGGGGTTGCCAGAGTGACAGAAACCTGAACCCCCGTTAGGAAACCATTGCACAAGGGACGTAAGGGTCTTAGAGTTTAAAGCTGTGGTTAGGTTTCTACCTTAATTACTTTCTTGTACTTACGGATGTTTGAAAGGGGTATAATCACAAGTATGTATTAGTCCTAGGAAGGTCGCTAGATTAGTACAGGTTCACCCACACAACACTTAGCAATCTAAAGAAGATTAATCAACTATATGAAGTGAAAGCACTTGACAGTCTTCCCATGTGTCCTCGAGAACGTTTGGTCATCTTAAGTAATACAACCGGCTTGTCCTTTGCTGCATAAAGGATTGGGCCACTTGCTGCATTTATTCCTACTGTATTTTATTTACTCATACTTTGTTTACTTGCTTTATCAAAAACCCCTAAAAAATCCGTTTGCTAAGTATTTGCAGAGAATTCCTGATCCATACCACTAGCCAGCACCTTCTGCTCCTCGTTGGGTTCAACACTCTTACTTATCGAAAATACTGCGATACACCCCCTATACTTGTGGGTCATCAAGACTATTTTCTGGTGCCGTTGTCGGGGAGTGAAGCGCTATTGGAGAGTGGAACTGGTAAAGGAAACTTCTACTGTGAGTATTGTTCTCTGCTGTTAGTTGCTTTATTTTTGTTATGGATAATTCGTTGAGTTTCTTATTTGGTAATTCTACTACCACTACTAAGGTAGTAGATGAGCCACCACATGCTGAGAATGATGCTTTCAAAATACCTACTAGAATTATTGATCGTGTTATGGATAACTACTATGTTGGGGATGGAACTGTCCATCCCGGTGATCATTTACTCTTTATACACGAATTATGTGGGTTGTTCAAGTGGGCAGGTATTACTATAGATCCAGTTAAGAAGAAGTTATTCTCACTATCACTGAAAGGAAGAGCCGAGGACTGGTATAAGCTGCTAAAGAATGGTCAAGCTCTAGAATGGGAGGAAATAGTGCCTCTCTTTTATTCAAAATTTTATCCTCCTAGTGAGATTCATAAAGATCGGAATCAAATATACAACTTTTGGCCTCTTGATGGAGAGAGTATAGCTCAAGCTTGGGGGAGATTGAAGTTACTAATGCTCAAATGTCCCATTCACGACCTCCCCAACAATATTATTATCAATAACTTTTATGCAAGGCTCCCTCCACATGACAAGGATTTATTGGATGCTTCTTGTGCTGGATCATTCATTCGCATGGAAGAAGAAGCTAAATGGGATCTTCTGGACCGTATTCAAGACAATGCTGAAGCTTGGGAGAATGACAAAGGTAGAAAGTCAGGTATAAATTATGATTATGAATGTATTGAATCTTTTATGGGAACTGATGACTTTCAAAATATTAAAAATGCTTATGGTCTAGACTCTCAAGCTATTGCTTCTTATTTTAAGGCTTTTGCTTCCTATACTGAAGTGCCTAAAAAGAAGTGGAATAAGTATCATGAACCTCATAAAGATATTTCTAAGAGTGTTCCTGCAAGAAATACTGAAGTTTATACTGCTAATCATGTTTTACCTAAACCTTATATTGAGAAAATGCCCTTCCCAGTTAAGATAAAGGAACATTCTATGATAGCTAGTATGGTTAATGAAAGTACAAATGAAGCTGTTGAACCCGATAAATAAATGGTTGATGAACCTTTTATAGCAAATGTGAAAGACTTTGTCACTAAATATGTAGAAGAGGGTCACACTATCCTTTGTAAGGATACCTCTAATATTGTTTCACAAAGTAGTATGATGAGAGCTAGTATTCCTGTGTTTTCTGTTAGGATAAGTGACCATTGTTACGATGGCCCTTGTGATAGTTATATTGTTAAGTTTATGCATGATAATGAAAGTTACTATGAGAGAGGGAAAAGTGTTCTTATGCATCTCAATAATATCAAGTTTCCCCGTTTTATGCTGAAAGTTTTTGTGTTGCACTTCTTTTGCCTTCTTATGCAAGTAGCCTCTGGATTCAACAACTTGTTTGTTTACAAAATTCCCTTGCATAGGAAGTGGGTTAGACTTAAACTTGTGTATTTTTGCTTCTTAATGCTCTCTTTCACTTCAACTCATATTCCTATGTGAGCATCTTTGAAATCATCATGCCCATCTTAATGGCTATAAAGAAAGAGCTTTTTGGGAGACAACCCAATTTGTTTTTGCTTTCAGTTTGTTTTCGTTTCTTTGAGTCTAGGAAGTTATTACTTAGGTAATAACCTCTCCTTATCCTTTTTGTTTGGTTTTTGTGTCAAGATGAACCTCTAATGAGAGAGAAGTAATATTTGGGGAAGTTGCTGTCTCGAAATAGCTTTTTTGTTCTTCACCGTAAAAATTCGTGAGAGATCTCTGTATGTCGGATTGAGCTGTAATTTTTTGTGATTCTGCCCCAGCTAGTTATTTAACATTAGTTAGTTTTGCACTTTTTTATTTGAGCAACAGAAGATTTTCGAAAAAATTGATCTTTACCTGCTGGTCTATTTTGACAGATTTTGCCACTCTTGCATTTGCTTCTTTATTCGATTTCCTTTTTGAATTCTTTTTGGGTTTTCGGAAGGAGTTGCTACAGTAGCTTATGTTTTGATGGTTTTCAGATGAAGTTGAACTCAAAAGGTTTTATCACTTCATATATACTAATGTTGCTAATGAGAACTGTGTGAAGTTTTGTGTGAAAGAAATTTCCAGGTAGTGGAGATAATGGTGTAATAAGGAAGAGAAGGGTTTTATGACTCAAGTGATAAGTGTATGAAGATGAAGATATCGATGATATTCAAGTGGTGACTCCGGAAGAACCTACTAGATACCAAATTCAGAGACCTGCAGAGCCCGTTTTCAAATAGGTAACAGTTCTGGTAAGAAAAGTTTCGCGAAAATACAATCCAACTATATTTTTGTAGTTTTTAGCCAATAAGGAGAGTTACGAAGCGAAAGAGGGACGGAAACGGAACCAGGGTGGTTCACACCACCCTGTGGCGCGGTCTCACCCCTGGCCGCGCCACCAGGTGGTGAGTCCATCCCGGACTCCGCCTCCGACTCGTTTTCATCCAGTACTTTCCTTTTGATATGAAACTTCGTAATATATAATCCCCCGAATCCCCCGAGGTTCGTATATCGTGTTTTCATCGTGTTTTCGTTTCGATATGTTTCTGTCAGGAACTATCTTTGAAAGCTTAGGAGCACAATGGTGTCCGCTAAGGATAAAGGGAAGGAGCCTATGGAGGAGGATCTCCAAGACCCCGGGAAGGAGAAGGAGATCAAGAGTGAAGGTGAAGAGGAGGCAAAGCACACCGGTACTACCATTGCAAGCATGGGAGTGGTGACCAACCCTGCCAGGATCAGAAGGACTGCACGGATGTCAACTGGAGGGAAGCCTCCGCGTCACTGTTTGGCACCACGGACGCCTTCTCCAAGCACCAAGAGTCCTTTCCATACCTTTATCTATAACCATGCAGGAAAAGAAGACTCCAAGAAGGAAGAATGGAAAGAGAATCACAAGATTTGGGATCCACAATCTGACATGATCATGCACCGTATCGAGCACAACTCGGAGTTGATTCGTACTCTCACCGTCAAGATTAAGGACTTGGGGAAATTGGTCAAGAAGCTCATCGAGAGGATACCACCACCACCAAAGGAGTAATTCGTCATCAGGTTTGGCATCCCCTTGGTTTGTTCCAAGCATGGGGGAGTGCCACAATATCACATCACTATCTTCTATCTTTTTACCTTTTTAGTAGAGTCATATCATGAATAGAGAAGTTATCATGTAGGATAGTTTGCATTATGGAAGTGTCCCCTCTCTCGTTAGATATGTATCCCTTGGTGTGAGTTGCCATTATGGATTATTAATGAGAAGTTCTATCATTTACTCTTTTGCATAGCTTATATTAGTTTTCAATTCGTGGTTATATGATTGATCTTGTTGTTAGTATTGGTATCACTTTGGGATCATTGAGTTAATTTAGTTGGTTTTGGCAAACCTGGCTCGGACCGTAGCAACACTATTTTGAGAGTTGAATGAAAAAGATAGAAGTACTCTAAAGAAAAATAATTTCATCATCTTTCTTTCTTGATTTGCTCATAAGTCTAGATTCTCTAGTTAAGATCTTTTGTGCTTCCAAGGAAGATTGTTTTTATCACTTGTATGTTTGTTTGTTTCCTACAACTCTTATACTTGCTACCCAGCCTTGCTAGCCAAAAACCTGTACTGAGAGGGAATACTTCTCATGCATCCACTTCCCTAAACCAAAACCCATGCCATTTGTGTCCACCATACCTACCTATTAGCATTATTTCTATTCCAAGTAAATTCTTGTTTTATCTACCTCCAAAATTAAGCTTGTTATGTGAAAAGTAGTGATTAAAGCTCTCACGAACTTGATGGCACACTTTACTTTCTTGCACTTAATAAACTTGAACCATTGTGCTCACCTATGTTGTGTATATGCTTGCGCTTTGTAAGTTGTGAATTAGCAGAACCATGCTATCATGGGGAACGCTTTCAATATTGCACTGGTACTTTGTACCTAGTTGATATCATGTTCTTTTGTCTATGGATGTCATCGGCATGAAATGAAAGGGGGGCTTGTAAGTCCATGGAGTTATGCATGTGTGTTAGAGAAACGCTTGGGCCGCTAGTCTAATCCATGCTGACATGGTGGAAACCTGCAGCGTAACCATAATGAGCATTTGTGAAGCATTCTTCCTATAAAAAAAGAGTCTGATATTGAGAAAAAGAAAAAAAAAGATTATGAAAAGAGGAAAGAGAGAAAAAACACCATATTCCCATGGTAAATAAGAAGATTGCTAAGATGCTTGTTGTCTGCTTGCCTTGTCATTTTGATATGGGGATTCTTCCGTATCATCGGGCAAGGGGTACCCCGTTGGCGGTTCTCTATGATACACAAATGCTTACGATGACAAGAACTTACCGGTGACTAAACTTGAGTAGCATAAGGAGCGGCCCTCGTATTCAAGGGACATGAGATTCTCAATTTACAACTTGTCAATGCATATCCTCATATTTGATCACTTTAACCTTAATCACCTAAAGATGCCTATGATCGGGGCAATGAGAGCTGAAAGCTAGTAAGTACCATAATTTTTGGGAGCTCTTTATGAGACTTGCAATCCTTGCTTCCCTCTACGAAGGGCCTTTCTTTTACCTTTTTAGTTGAGTCAGTAAACCTACTCCCTTCTATCTCAGCAAGTATTTCGAGTTGTTGTGTTTCATTCATTCATAGGATGATTTATTCCATCATGTTTTTTATGTTCCTTGTTTTGCACATTGCTCACTACTTTGAAATCTATCATTGAAAACCAATTATTTGTGAACTCCAGCAAATTATCAACTATTCTTCGACCAAGAGCTAAGTTTGCTATTACCAATTATGATTTACTTTATGTATATTTATTGTGTTTCCTTTACTCATTGAAAGTTGAGTTATATAATAGTGAGTTGTCTTCTATTATGATCTATGTATTGATGAATGTGATGCTTCTTGTCCGTATTATTTTATCGACTCTTCACTCCATAAACCTGAGGTCATGTTTATTAAGCTCAGCTTCGCTTGGGGACAAGCGAAGTCTAAGCTTGGGGGGAGTTGATACGTCCATTTTGCATCACTATTCTATGTCATAATTCATTGTTATTCATTGATATATTTCATATTGAGAGGTGATACTTATGTTATTTCATCTGTTTTTGCATGGTTGATGACTTTTGGAGCATGGACCGCTGCAGTTAGGATTCTGATGGAAAAGGTGCTGTTTGGAGGCAAAATTCGCGAAGATCAGAAAATACGGGAAAATATACGGAAAATCCTATTTTTCAGAAGACGAAGGAAGCCAGAAGCCGCGCCACCAGGTGGTGTAGCCGCCCTGGTCCATCCCTGGCGCTCCCCTCTGGCGTATATTCTCCTCCCGAAACCCTAAGACTCGAGAAGCGACCACAAAAAGATTCCGCCACCTCTACGGGGCGGAAAACACCGAGAGAGAAAGATCTCTACGGCAGACATATTTCTGCCAGGGGAATTCCTTCCCGGAGAGGGGATATCGTTGCCATCAACACCACCATCAAGCTGGACTTCATCGGGATCATCATCATCATCACCACCATCATCACCATCAGTACCCTCATCACCATCTCCATATTGATGTAACAATTAGGTTGAATCTTGCATAGTTCTTAGGGGAAACTTTCCCGGTGTTGATTACTCTTTGTAGTTGATGCTATTGAGTGAACCGTTGAATTATTGTTTATGTTTAGATTGTTATACATCATTATTCCATCTCTAATCATGATCCATATGATGTCTTGTGAGTAGTTCGTTTTGTTCTTGAGGACGTGGGAGAAGTCATGTTGTTAGTAGTGGAGTTATGTTGAGAAATATTCAATAGTTTGATATTTAAGTTGTGGTGTACTTCTTCTAGTGGTGTCATGTGAACGTCGACTACATGACACTTCACCTATATGGGCCTAGGGGAATGCATTGTGTATTTTGCTACTAATCGTAGGGGTTGCCGGAGTGACAGAAACCTGAACCCCCGTTAGGAAACCATTGCACAAGGGACGTAAGGGTCTTAGAGTTTAAAGCTGTGGTTAGGTTTCTACCTTAATTACTTTCTTGTACATACGGATGTTTGCAAGGGGTATAATCACAAGTATGTATTAGTCCTAGGAAGGTCGTTACATTAGCACAGGTTCACCCACACAACACTTAGGAAGCTAAAGAAGATGAATCAACTATATGAAGCGAAAGCACTTGACTGTCTTCCCATGTGTGCTCGAGAACGTTTGGTCATCTTAAGTAATACAACTAGCTTGTCCTTTACTGCATAAAGGATTGGGCCACTTGCTGCATTTATTCCTACTGTCTTTTATTTACTCGTACTTTGTTTACTTGCTTTATCAAAAAACCCTAAAAAATCCGTTTGCTAAGTATTTGTAGAGAATTCCTGATCCATACCATTAGCCAGCACCTTCTGCTCCTCGGTGGGTTTGACACTCTTACTTATCAAAAATACTGCGATACACCCCCTATACTTGTGGGTCATCACGTACCCATATATGATGAATATGTGGCCCACATGGAGGTAATTACTACCACAACACCCACTTCACATGATAGATACGACCAAGGTAAACATACGGGTGTTGATGATTCCATGCTCCCACTAGTGGACATGATGAGTTGTGAGGATATGCATGCTATGGACAATACTTATGACATTTCTTGTGATACTTTGCCTTTGCATAATGTTGATCATGTGGAATTATTTGAGTGTAATGATAGTTCCATAGACATTCCATGGTACAAATGCTTCTATTAACCTACAATTGTTGCGACAACTCGATGAACAATTGCTCTTTCCCTATGTTTGTTGGCAACCATACTCGTACTTTGGAAATGCTTGATCATGAATGTTCTTCATTTTGTTCCGTTGTTGCTTGCAATAATGATCATATGGTTCATATTGTGATTACCCCCATAGCGTTCTCAAATTTGGGAGATTTTGATACTTTCCATGATAAGCATATTCCCACCTTTTGTTTGCATAATCACCATGCTTTCTATAATATATTGCTTGATACTAATAGTGATGTGCACAAGAGAAGACACATCATGATGGATGATGTATTCATCTACCACACACATATGGTGTTTCTTTCATCTATGTTGTGTGTAGGTACCCGCATTCCAATGTCAACCTTGATTGAGCATGAGTTGACAAAACGGGCTCTAGAGAGCATCCCACAAGACATAATAGGCATATCTCCTTACTATCAAGATGATGACGGGATATCGTCGAGGTTTACTCTTTTTCAGGAGGGGGATATGATGTAGCCCAACATACGAGAATCACCATTGGTCCACATCATACTACACCAACAATACCTACAAAGGTGAATTCCTTCCATATCTTGCCTCCCTTTGGTCATCACATGAACAGGGTCCTAAGCTACTTGAGCCAAGTTCCTATTATATGACTAGTACCATGACCATGATGCCAAGAGGAGGTGACAAGGAGGTCTGAGGACTCAAGTCTAACATCATAGAGGCATGGAAGAAATGATGCCAGAAGCGGACGTTTTATGGATCCGGTACTGCCGCTCTTCCGCTCCGGTACTACCGGACCCATCAGACAAGATGCACCACTCGCTAGGCCTCCCCGGTACCAGAAGCCGGCACTACAGTGCGACAAGCAGTACTACCACCCGCAACAACGGTACTACCGCACCTGGAGCTTGCCCACCTAGCACCAGCACTATAGCTCCTAGCGCCACCGCTACAGACGACCGGTACTACCGAACCCACCAGAGCCGGCGCACATAAGAGCTGGGCCTTAGCCCATGTAATGCCCCAAACACCCCTTTATGCCTAAAACACCCCTATCTTAGTGGATGGCCTATATATATGCCCCCACCCCCTTATGTAAACCCTAGAGTAGAATGGGTGATGAATTGAGGCATGTGCCAAACCCTTGATGGGATCCCCTCTCTATAGTTTATCTATGAGTTGTATCAAGGCCTTCTTAATTGAAGTCATCAAGGCGCTCTTATAGTTCTTGGTCTCTCCCATGTATGGATTCTAGTAGTGCTAGGTGTCACCCCTTTGGGATTCTACTTGGTTGCTACTCTCTCCCTATGTGTGATTCTATCAAGATCTAGCCAATCTTTCTCATGGGATTCTACCTTTGGTCTCTCCCTTGAGATTCTATTTGGTTGGTAGTTTGGGCCAACGAGAGCAAACCGGATTGTATCGGGTGTGGTGTGTGTTTGTATCGGTTCCCCTTGCGTGTTCATCGTGTTCTTTGCTCCCTCCCCCAAATCCACCTCGAATTTATGAAGATTGGGCCACCCCAACGGTAAATCCACAAGGAGACCCATAACAAGAACACTCCACACTCTTGCGGTGTTTTGAGAGGTGCAAGTTGTGGAGCAATTCTACAACTCTTAGATGCTTGCTAAACTCGTAACTCAAATATTTTTTTCTCTAGGATCCAATCATAGATTCTTGATTTTCTTGTTAAGATGATTTTCCACTTCATCCAAAATACTTTGAACACTTTTCAAATATCTCATACTTATTTATCATCAAATACGTATACCCATATATATCCACTCAAATCATCAGTGAAAGTATATGAAGTAGAAGAATCCACCACGCGCGGCTACACATAATGTACTACACACATCAGCATGTATGATCTCCAACAAGTTAGCCGTTTGTTCAATATTGGCCTGTGAACGGAGTTTTGGTCTTTTAGATAAGTCTCACAAGCATCAATTGATTCAAAGTCAAATGACTCCAAAACTCCATATGCATGGATTTTCTTCATGTGTTTCTTTCCATTATGACCTAAACGGTGGCGTCACAATTAAGTGAAATTCAATCTTTGTCTTACGTTGTTTAGCGTCAGTGTTATGATGTGTGTATTGCCTTCGAGATTTATAATAACTAATCCATCCACTATGGATCACAAATTTAAGTTAAACAACTATTGTTCTCATAAAGCCGGAGCTATCTAACAATTACTAAGCTCTCATGCATAAAAAATCTCAAGGGCTAGGTAAGATGCCAATGATGAACACAATAACACTTCATTTTTTCCTGGTGTGCATCAACATGTCCTTTTCCTAGTTATTTAGACCATTGTAGTTCTTGCATTGTGTCGCTCTATATGACACTTCATACCAACCAATTCGGTATCCAATACCCTAGAATTACATAGTCAACTAGTAAATTATAAATCCATAACTTTGTATATCATCCATATACTCCTAAGCTAGATCTCTCCGGACTTTCTTTTCTGCCATACAATTTTTGCAATTTTCCTTACAGTTTTTCCTATATTTGTAGAAGAAGCTCTCAACATCAATAGTGGCGCCATTTTCACTAGAACATGATCCTGGGCATGTTAGTCATGTACCAACACCCTTGGATTGACACTTTCGAAGTTGATGTTTTATTCACTATCATCACATGACTAGTGATCCTCAAGATTCTATCTTAGGATCCTTAAGTATAACAAACAATTTACCCATACTTCTATGCATATCCTCATGACTACTTCATGATGAAGCGACTATAACTTAAAGGAGGGATGCGAGAATAATATTAGTGCCCAACATTATGGGAGTTTGAGGCACCTAGCGTCTTTGATCTTTGCATATCCTCATAAAATATTAGAGAACATTGTCACACCGAACAATTATCAATATTCTTGCAATCAAACAAGGTTTTAGATATCGAATATCTTTCACTCCTTGCTTATTTCTGAAACGGTCCTTTTACATCCTAGAACACTTTATTTTCAAAACATCTTTTGAAGATCAAGTTTCATGGATGCAAGTATGACACTAGATACTAAATCAGAATCATTTCTCTTTGCTTAAATAGCATGGAGCTTGGGAGGGTTTACCGAAAGTTTGCAATAGGACTCAAACTTTAGTTGTCACTTCAACATTTATGGTACTAGTCTGTAAAGTAAAGTTACCAGATATCTACAGTTATTTTATCTCAATTAATAAACTAAGTGTAAGGTGGATAAATAATACCAATGACTACTACGAATTATGCAAATTCACTTGATTAATAGTTCATGATTAATGAGCTACTCAAAATTAACAACTTAATTATTTTGTAGGTCCTACTAAAATCAATATACCTCATAATTGATATCTAGTGATTCAAGATCCACATCTTACTTTCCCGACACCAATGTCACATCGCATGCCGAGGAGGAAAACCGGTAGGTAATCATACCAATCACATCTCCATATGATTATTGTTAATCTTTCGATTCTTCTGTTCCATACTCTAGACATTCTCGGCAGTATGTTAAGTGAACCCTAGTACACCGGATGTGCGACGGTCTCACACCCACATTATGAACATCGCTAGGTGCACCCATGTTACACGACCCAAACCAGTTCGAAGCTCATGTTATGTGGCCCCTAACTTAGGGAGAACACTTTTAACTTGATAATTTCAAGTGAGGGATCACCCTATTTATTACGACTACCACACAACAAATAATGTGCATAGAAGGATTAACATCACATGCAATTCATATAGTGATATTGTATAGCACTTCGCGCCAACGATCTATATCATCAATGTCTTCTAGCGCCATGTACTCCTCCACGCGCCACGGGCATATCATCGAGGTACATTGTTGCTTGATCATCATTGCCATGTTTTGCTTTTACAACTATTGCTACTCTAGCTAATGAAGTAAAAACAACTATGGTTATTACAGTAATATTATGACAATCATCGCGGCACCGACCACTCATTCCCAACGAGATTACAACATAACACATCTCATACATCACATTGCTATACCACATCACTTCCCTGCAAAAATAAGTTAGATGCTTCTAACATGCTTCGCTAGTATACGAGGTTCTATGGTTGCAAACAGAACCATTCTTAACCTACGTGGTAAGCACCATGATTACATTGCTTCTATTTAATTTATCCAGGGGTGTGTCCCCATAGTGCTATAAATAGCAAGTATAGCTTCACCAGACTTTGTCTTTATGCGTGACCCCGTGCGGATTTCAACCAACTCTGTAGAAGCCCAACGTGCAAAATATATTTCTCATTCTATTGTGGAAAAACAGGAATCCGACAATGTTTTTTTGTGCACCCGAAGTACGCTTCACAAACCAGTCTTTCTCCAAAGATCATAAAGTCGGCTCAGGCCGTTAATCACACAATACCACCAAGATCAAAATTGCAACAACTAGGAAGAAAAGCAAGATCCATAATGCCGAAATTCAACGATTCCTATATCCATACATGTGCCTACGCATATACCACTCTAATACCATTGTCAGGGAACACGCTATGCAAAAAAAAATATAGTGCATAACCAGGATCATATGCGAGGGGAGAGGCAATAGATCATACCCTCGAAGATCGATCTAACGGAAGTTGTCGATGAAGACGTTGAACGAGCGTCGATCCCCACAACAAGCCTTAGTGAGTCACGAGGAGATGTATTATCCCATGGATGGCTCCCATGAACATGCACCGAAGAAGACATCATTGTCGAAGTAGTCGGTACATCGATTCTCGTAGCTAGTCGATTAGCCACGAGAAGATCCCCACGGTCAAGTGCTCCAAGTGTCCAACCTCCACCGGTATCCACATGTACAAGATCAGAGACATCACATCGAGGTGTGATCATGAACACACGGTCGAAGCAGGAATATGTCGACAAAGATGCGGCAGCGCTTCCACAATCCCGTCTATATTAGATCCAAATGGAGGTAGAACACAGCCAACGCTCTGACATCATAGTAGAAGAAGAACCTAGGGCATGACCGCCATAGGTTTGGAGTCCATGCCATGGAGGAGGGAGGATGAGAGGGAGGCAACGACGACACATGAGGCGACGACCCATGGCACACGACGGCTAGGGTTTGGAGGCGGCGGTGGTGCAGCTTGGGGGGGGGGGGAGGCCACGACTTGTACTATATTTGGGGAGCCCCTTTGTGCCCTTTTATAGGCAGCAACGCCCCTTGGGTCATCCTAAAGCCACCCCCAAGTTTGAGCAAGTTTCGGTAGGTGTAGGTCAAACCAATCCTATTCCAAAACTGCTTTCTTTTGCAAGTCCGAATTTGACTTGTGTATCTTTCCTTGCCTCTTAAGGCAACGTGGCTGGACCTATTATGGAACCTTCCAGACATCCTAAGATGACCCGGGTTACCTCGGAACCTTCCATAACCTTCTGCTTCTTCCTAAACCATCCATATATGTCCAGAACTATTCCGGACACTCCTGAGACCATTCCGGACACTTCTGGGATCATCCGAGACCTCTTGGAACCATTCTGAGACCATCCGAAACACTCTCGGAACCCTACTCTCATCTCATTAATACTCAAAACTTATTTTGAACACTCTCGGCAATATTTCAGACACCTTCGATATATTCCGAGACACTCCGAACACCTTCGGAATTCCTTATCTACTAAATCTTCATTCACACTTACATTCTAAATGCCATTGAACTCTTAACTGTGTGACCCTATAGGTTTGGATATTTTCGAACATGTCCGGAACTCATTCCGCGATAATGATTACTATTGGCATCTTGATACACGTAGTAACCCCCACAAATAACATGAAGATCTTTATCGTGTGAACCTTAGTATTAAGTCTGATATACTCCTTCCATTTAAAAATTTAAGATGTTTAAGTTTTGTGAATCGAATGTATCTATACGTCTTTTAGTGTATAGGCTCGTAGAGGTTTGGAGTTAACCTATACACTAAAAAGCGTCTAGATACATTCATTTCACAAAGTTAAAATGTCTTATATTTTTGAACGGAGGGAGTATATCACATTGCTTCATCGATGCTTTACATTGCCTGGGGTGAAACACTAGGTTATTCTCGTTCCCTGGCATGTACTCTTTTCTCATTCTGTACTATCGATGTTCATGTGATCAACAACTTGATCACGTGTCCGACCAGACAATGACGCACATCATAGTACATGAGTGGGCACAGAGTGGAGAATATCATTTTGCGGCCTGAAAGTTGGGTCGCCCAGGCAATGGCCAAACCCAATATTTTCAAATCGCACCTGTTAAGTCAGGATATTCTGTTACACTAGTTCCTGTTGTGCCCCTTCTTAGTCGGTCACTCTTCTTAGCCACCCTGCACGTGTCGTAGGGGCAAATCCATTACTGTACTTTCCTAACTCTCGACACTGAATCTTGCTGCAGCGGCGGTGGTCCCTTTTCTTCCCTTCCTCGACCCTAAATCTGCCGACGGCGGAGGACCTTTTTTTCTCCCTCCCCTGACACTGAATCCAACGGAGGCGGCCCAACATGTCTTGCAAGGAGAAGGTTGTAGCTACGTCGCCGACTGATTCAGGTCCATCGGGGCCCAAGTCTGGGGCTCAACACGAAGCAGCGGGGAGGTCTTCAGCCCCGGTTAGCAAGGAGGCCAGCAAGGATTCTGCTAGCAAGGTACCTACGAGCAGCGAGTTGAAGAGAAAAGCAAGGCCGGCGGCGGATTGTTCGGCTTCGGTGGGCGGATGCGGCACCCAGATCTCGAAGAAAAAAAACCGGGAGAAGAACGAGAGGTGAATTTTTCTTATCTGTGCCTTATCTTGCAAGTAGATTAGTTACGGCATAATAGAATTGAATGAACTAAAAAGTTCCCCTTTTTAATCAAATTAGGCATAGCTTTGATACAAGGGACCTATATGAGTTCACAGTTCATGTTCATCAGTACACTGCAAAACTTAATTTGGTTGCGAGAGGGTTGTGCTCGGGCAATATGTGCATCTTCTTGTGAATTGCAAAGAGGTTGTGTTTGTTTTGTAGCTGGTAGATATGCTTGCCGCTAGAATTCCCTAGGGTTCTAGATACAGGACAAAATTGGTGTGGCGCAACATAAATGATACCTATCAACAAACTGAGCACTCCCATGAGCTTCAGATGGTTTGGGAGTGTTGTGCAGCTGATCGTAAGGTGAAAGTTGAAGCGATGATTGATGATATGTATGCAGATGCTGGAGATCTTGCTACCAGAGCTTCTTCTCCTAGAGAATACAAACCAATAGATGCTGATCTAGATAAGTTCAGTATACACATAGAGGTGGATTCATACATGGCAAAACTTGATGAGGGAGTTAATAAGACAGTTTCGTCATGTACTGTGGAGATCACTGTCGATTCCAAAAATATAACTCTTGATGAAATGAGAGAGATGATCGGTAAGGAAATCAGTATTGCACCTAAGCAGATGGCAAAAATCCGGTGGTGGCATCATAATAAGCAGCAATTCAAAGATGTTTTGGATACTAAAGATCTTATGCAGATTATGTGACGAAAGAAGCGAACTAGGAAGGTGTTCTTCCTTGGTACCATTTCTGATGTTGTTGAATAGGTTATATTGGATGTAGATGCCCCTGTAGTAGCTGAACAGAATGAGGTGGTCGACGTTGATGAGATCTGATGAGAGTTGCTACCCTAGGCTTGTCATATGGACCGTGGGGTTCCCCTGCCTGTATTTGTAATATTGACTGCTGTTGCATTTAGAGTGTGTTTCTGTGATTATGTTTGTTGAGAGATTGCGATATAATGTTGTGCGAGCTATTGAGATTTTCGGACATGTCACTCACTGAAACCATCGTTGTTGTAATAAGACATAAGTACATTGTAGTTGACATGATTATGTTTCTTAAGATGACGTACTGTACTTGTTTCTGTTATTATGTTTGTTGGGACATTGTAATGTAATGTTTTGTGAAACCATGACTGGACAAGTGATGCATAAATACATTGTAGTTGACATGATTATGTTTCTTGAGATGATGTACTGTACTTGTTTCTGTTATTTTGTTTGTTGAGATATTGTAATGTAATGTTTTGCGAAACCATGACATGATAAGTGATGCGTAAGTACCTTGTAGTCGACATGATTTTGTTTCTTGAGTTGATGTAATATGGTTGTTTCTGTGATTATGTTTGTTGAGAGATTGTAATGTGATGTTTTGTGAAACCATGAAGTGATTATGTTTGTTGAGAGATTGTAATGTAATGCTTTGTGAAACCATGACTGAAGAAGTGATGCATAAGTACCTTGTAGTTGACATGATTTTGTTTCTTTAGATGATGTAATATACTGCTATGTTTTCATTAGGCAATGAAATTGGGATGGAGGGAGTACAGGTTTAATATTTGAAATGAGAATGTATGTAGAGAATCCATATTAGGTAGGAGACAGTAATCCAGGGAAAGGGCATGGTATCCATTAAACTATTGTAACATGCCAATTTAAAGGAAATATGCCCTGAGAGGCAATAATAAAGTTGTTATTATGTATTCCTCGTATATGATAGATGTTTATTTAGCATGCTATAATTGTATCGATCAGAAACGTCAATACATGTGTGTTTAATAAACAAAAAGGGTTCCTAGTCATGCCTCTCTTATAGACTAGCTTGTTGATTAACAAGATGATCAAGGTTTCCTGATCATGGACATTGGATGTTGTTAATAACAAGGTCACAACATTTGTGAAATGATGTGATGAACATTCATCCGAAGTATAGCATTACGATCAAGTCATTATGTTTATATTGCTATAACATCATACGAAGTAATCTTTATCCTTAGACCATGACATCATGTTAATTGCTAACACCAAAAGCGTATCTTGATAACATCAAACGTCACACCGTAACAGGGTGACTATCAAGATGGGTTCAGTGCTACGAAGGTTTTATGTTGAGGCTCATGGATCAAGAGTGGAATTTGTCAATCCCGATGACGGATAGATATACTCTGGGCCCTCTTGGTGATATCACATTCAGGTAGCTTGCAAGAAAGTGATATGATCACTAGAATGTTATATCACGGGAACGAGAAAAGAGTGCATGTCGGTAACGAGATCAAACTAGGTATTTGGATACCGATGATCGAATCTCGGACATGTATTATATCATGATACAAAGGGATTAAGTTACTAGCGTTAAAGGTTCTCACGATCACAGAAGTCATCGTTGAATATGCAGGAGTCAGTATGGATCTCCAAGTCCCGCTTCTGATTATTGATCTGAGAGGAGTCTCAATCATGTCTGCATTATTCGCGAACCATAGGGTGACACACTTAAGAGTTATCGGCACCATTTTGGAGCACATATGTTTAAGACGAAAGGATTGCCAAAGCGCAGGAATTGTTTCGATAGAGACCGGAATTGTTTCGGGTGAAATTGCAGAAAGTGGTTCTGCATGTGATATTGAAATATTGCAAGGGGTTTTATGTGAATGTTTGTTAATTAAAGTAATTAAAAAATTCTGAATAAATTTAATAAAAGAGTTTTATTAAAGGAGAGAGCATTAAACTTAGAGAATTTTAATGCATTTAAAGTGGAGACTTTAAAAGAGAATGTGAAGAGGCATTTTAATGTGGAGGGAGTTACCACCACATGAATTGAGGAGGTGAGGGGTCACCTCCATGAGGAGCTAGCCATGGAGGGAGTACCCCCTCCTCCTATAAAAGGCCCCCTCTTCCTCCTTCCTCACACCTCCTCGTGAAGGATCTCTCTCCCCTTCTAGAATTATTCCCCCATGGTCTCGGATTAGCGAGATACATGTTCCCGGTGGCATTTCGTCTAGAAGGAGTTGCTGCTTCTGCTGCATCGCTGGAGCAAGGAGGTGGAGGTTGTCCGGTGGCTTGAACGTGTGTTGGAGGACGGATGCGCTGCTGATTTGCGGCGCTCGGGCTTCCACACGATCTTGAGATCGGCAAGTGTACGACTACATCAACCATGAGTTCCTACTCGTTAACAAAACTCGTTGTCTTCGAGGGTAAGTTCTCCATGGATGTATGTCCACCCGTTGCTCTGTATCTAGTAGATAGATCTTGGCGTATAGTTCTCATCATAGGAATTTTTTTGTTTTCTATGCTGCAGACCCAACAGTGGTATCAGAGCCTGATCTATGCGTAGGTGCTTTGCACGGGTAGTACACATATGTTTATATATGGGCGATGATGATCATGTTATTGCATCTTCTATGTATTTTGGATATTGGTCGCATAGTGGGATGAAGCGGCCCGGACCAACCTTACATGTCATCATACATGAGACCGGTTCCACGAGTGACATGCAACTTGTTTTGCATAAGTGGCTGGCGGGTGTCTGTCTCTCCTACTATAGTCAATATCTGATTTACAACGAGTTGCTAATAACTTGGTTATCCTCGTTGTGCTTCATGTTCATAGGTAAGACCAGTTTTATCTCCGAAAGACCTAAGCCACGTAAAACTTGTAATTGATAAATTAGAGGCGTCTAGTTTAGATCGTTGCTAGGCTAGTGTCTTGATATGGTATTGTTGTAAGTAGATGTATGATAGATACTCTTACAACACACTCAACGTGTAAGTTCCATAGACCTTGGCCTTACACACAAAGAAATGATAGAGATCATACCACGATGCAAATGATAGAGATCAAATGCATGGACCATATCATCTTACTTTACACATTAGATGTTAGCATCTTATACAGCTAGTTTGGCGCTTTTTGTAGCATTGTAAGATGATCCCTCATTTAGATATCAAGATAAAATGTGTTCTTCCTTAAGTATGCACTGTTCTGTGGATCGTGTTTCGAGACATCATGTGATGATCGGGTGTACTCGACTCTACGCTTTCATATAACGGGTGTAAGACAGTTTTACACACGTGAATACTAAGGTTCTTACTTGGCGAGCCTAGCATATACAGACATGGCCTCGGAACACGGACCGAAAGGTTAAGCATGAGTCATATAGTTGATATGATGCCTATATAGATGCTCGCCTTTGAAGCTACACCGACTCACGTGATGATCGGACTTGGTGTAGTGGATTTGGTTCATGTAATCACCAAAAAGACACGAGGGATGTCGTTTTTGAGTGGGAGTTCATTAGTAATTTGGATTAGTTGAACTCACTCTATCATAAACTTAGTCTAAATAAACTTTACAACTTCTGTTGTAGATGGCACCACCTGCTTTTAATTTCAATGTGTTCATGGAGAAAGAGAAACTTGTTGCGAATGGTAGCAGCTTCACCAACTGGGCTATGAATTTGAGGATTCTCCTCACTGCTGCACAAAATCAATATGTGCTAGAGGCGCCGCTAGGCCCCCCACCAGCTCCTGATGCCCCTAACAAAGAAAAGAATGTCTATATAACTCGTCAGGAGGACCACAACTTAGTTCATTGCGGCATACTGTATGGGCTAGAGCCAGAACTTCGAAAGCGTTTCGAAAATGGCAATGCCTTTGATACCATGGGAGAATTGAAAATGATTTTCAATACCCATGCTACCGTAGAGAGTTATAATGCTTCTGAAAAGTTCTTTACCTGCATGATGTAGGAGAACAGCTCCGTTAGTGAGCACGTACTCAAAATGTCTGGGTACGCTGATAAGCTTGTGTCCTTGGGAATAACGATTCCCATTGACTTAGGCATACATCATGTTCTCCAATCTCTGCCACCTAGCTACAAGAGCTTCGTGATGCCATAATATGCAGGGCATGAAGAAGTCTCTTCTCGAGCTTCTGTCAATGCTTAAGACTACAGAAGTGGAGATTAGGAAAGAACATCAAGTGTTGATGATCAATAGGACCACCACTTTCAAGAAGGACAAGAAAGGCAATGTAGCATCCCATCTGTCTAACATATGTAATGCTACATGGTCTAGTAATATAATTGCTACTTCCTACATATATTTGTTGCATCATAATTATATCATGCTCATGTCATCATGCCACCTTGCATTTGAGCATCATAAAAAACCCTTTTCATTTGGTTCTTCTCTCATATGCATTAGTAATTGTATTTGGCTCTTGATATAGTGTATTTGGTTCTTGATAAATGCTTGATGCCCAAGTTGAGTTGGGGGCATATCCTTTATTCCACTCCATCACCTTTCTTTGTCACCACCTTATAATTCCACCATCCTAATTAACCATGAGCTCTACTTTTTCTTTGGCATTTAAATCTAGCTCATGTGGGTTGGGATGGATCCACTTCTACTTTCCACATGCCCTCACACTAGCTTCATGTTGTTTCCACATTATTAATATGTGGAGCCACCTTTGCATGCTTTCTGAGTGGAACCTCTTTTTCTAGTTTCCATATGGACTATTATGAATGTATGCTCATGTTGGAATATTTTTGGGACTATTAAACATCTAGTGGCACATACACACTAGCAAGTCCAAACTATATTCAAATATGATCATCTCCATCTACTCCACATGGGGCCTACTTTTAATTCCTTTTGCTTGGCCTCTACTCCACATTTTGGGGAATGCATGTGAATAATTCCATGATGCCTTACTATTGTTTTCACAATATTAAAACATGGCATTTAATGCTTTTGCATGGTCCATGCAAAACCACCACCATCCCTTTTTCTGTGGTTCTCTTGGATTTGTGAGTGGATCTTGGTTCTTTGGGAATCAAGCCAAGTGAGCCTTTTCTTTTACCCCACCATTCTTAGGGCACCACCATAATTGTTTTGTTGAGCCCTAGTGCATGCATTAACAAGTGGAGTCCTTTTTTTTCTTAACCTAGATCCTCACCACCTTTTTCTTTTCTCGCTCCCTTGTGGTCTTTAAACCCTAGCTTTTTCCTCTCTAGCTTAAACCTCTCTCACTTTGCTTAACCAAGCCTAACCCTTCCCCTCCTCACCTCCATATCACCTTGCATGATCTAGATTAGATCATGCCCCCCTCACCAAAACCCTCTCTAACCCGAGCCTTCCCCTTACTCAACCACCCCATGCCGAGCCTCCCTTTCCTCTCTCTGCCGGCAGGGTCCACCCTAGCTCTCTCTCTATCCCCATGCCGAAGCTACCCCCTCCTAAACCCTAACCGAGGCTAACCCTAGCTACCCATCCCCTCCAAGCAGAGCCTCTCTCTCTCCCTCTATCTCTCTCTCTGCCTGCCAGGCCTACCCCACAACGAGCCTGGACCCACCTGTAGCCACCCTGCACCCCTGTCCGAGCCGGTCGAGCACGTGAGCGTGAGGGAGAAGAAAAGTGGCCGAAGCCACCTTTCCACCCCGAGCTTCCCCACGCCACCCCTCTCCTCTCCCGTCCATATCCACTCCCCCACGCCTCCTCTGTCGCGCCTAGATCTACCCCTGGCCGCTGCGCTGTCCCCTTCTCCCCCTGCCACCACTTCTGCTCCAACGCCGGCCACCCTCGGCATCGGCTTCCACCACACGATCTAGGCGGCGGGCGTGGAGTTTTGGGTGCCGAGGAAGCCGAGGAGATCCTTCTGCGTCGCCCTGTGCACAACAGCGAGGAGGAGCCGGCCCAGCCCCGCCACACACCGACGCGCCGAGTGAAACCCTAACGCCTCCGGCTGCCTACTACGCCGCCAATCCGTCGCTCCCCGACCCGATCCACCATCACCGTCCACCTTGCGGTGAGCGACCCTACTCCCCTGACATCCTCTAGGCCCTTCTCGCTCACTGGTCGCGCCGCGCGTTTCTTCGAGCGCTCTCTGCGCAGCGAGCTTCCGTCATCTGCCGACTGTCCTCGCGCCGTTTCCACCTTAGCTAGCCGCGCGACCGTAAACCAGCACCAACCCCTTGGCCACCGCAGCGGTAGCCGCCACCGCACGCGCGCACGAGGTCGCCAGATCGAGTCCCCGCGCCACGCTCTGTCCCTGCCGATCACGGACCTGTCGACAGAAAATTCAGAGAAGAAGTACAGTAGCAGTGGCTACTTTGCAATTCCCCCCAAACCTTTTTACTGCTCAACCCGCAATCCATCGGGCCCCACCAGTCAGCCCCTCTAACTTTTTGCAGAAAAGCACCCCAGGTTCCAAAAACCTCAACCCGCCGTCCCCGTCCGAGCCACGTGGCTCTGCCCCGTTCGCCCGCCCGCGTGTGGGTCCGTGCGAACGCCGGTCCCGCTTGTCAGCGGTTGTGGCTGGCTAAGCCGCGGTAAGAAAAGCTTTTGCGCGCTGTTTTCACCCAGTCAGCAACGGCCCCACCCGTCAGCGACCGTGGCTAACCGAGGCTGGGTATAAAAAAATCTCTAGGGTATCTGTTTTAATAAAACCATTTCAGAAATGTTTAAATACAAATTTAAATCTGTTTTTAAATAACTTTGAAATTATAATTCCAAATAATACAAATGATATATGTTTTGGTATCAGAAAAATGTGAGGAATTCAAATATGCCATTCAAAATATCTTTTGGGCAAATTAATTTTCGAAAATTGTTTAAATGCAATAAAAATGCCTTTTTTTAAATAATTAATAACTTTAATTCTACAACTCCAAATTCAACAAATAATATGTCTAAATCGATCAGCGCGATGAGCCCGTTCCAACTATGCATTCCATGTTCTGAATTGCAGCATGCATCATATAAATATAAAGAATACAGCAACTTATCTGGAGTTAAAATGTGACTAAAACTCAATAAAATGCTTTATTCTTGTACCCCACATCTCACCCATGCCATGCTACATCATTGTCATGTAAATTGTGCATCATTCATCATGGCATGCTTGTTTGCTTGTCGCATTTTATTCATATGCTTGTGCACTTTATTTATGTTGGCCCTTGTTTGTTTGGTTCTTCTTCGAATAGACGCTGAGCAGGGGATATATCAGGAATCACAGGAGTTCTACCAAGATCCATCTCTCACTTCAACTGAGCTACCAGGAAAGCACTACCACATGCTTGCATACATATAGTACCTATTGCCTCTATCTTCTTCTTGCATCATTGAGTCGCGATTGCATTATATTAAATCCCAAGTACTGCATAGCCTTTACTTTTAAACCCCACCGAAGCTTGTTCCTCCATCCCATGAGCCATTACTACAGGAGTTGGTTGAGCCATGCGAGTCGTAGAACAACATGTGTAGGGTATGTGAGTGTCTGATGGATAACGAGGTACCTAAACAACTTATCCTGAGTAGTAATGGGATAACTAATGAAAGAGGCATCAGTGAGCAATATCTGCTATTTGGTTTTTCGTGCTCACTTGTGTCCCATAGGACCCCGAGTACTTGATTCCTGTTCCTTGACTATTCGCACTATCCACATCCGGGAGGCCTTATGGACCCCCCCTGAGCCAGATCTTGATTCATTTCGATTTCTTGGGGCCACAAAGTAGTTCGGGGTTTTGTTACTATCATGTACTTATGCCATGCTTTACTGTTTTATTTAAGATTGTGCGTGGAGCACCTGTACTGTTTTGGATGCGGAGTGTTTTCTCGGTATCGACAAGCCCAGTCACACTTTTGGGTTCCCAGTCGTTTACAGCCATTGACGCAAACCTTGAGTCCGTCTCGGAGTCAGCTAGCTTCGTTGCGGGTAGCTTAATGGGGTGGCCCCTTGAAATATTTCTGAATCCTGTGATCGCTTTGTCGTGAATGCCTCATTGGGTTTTGAGTTGGTTTTTCCGAGGTTGATCGAGTGTGTGTTGCTATTTGTGCACCCCTGCAGGGTAAATCTTTCTGAAAGCCGTGTCCGCGGTTATGGACGACTTGGAGCACAGTTTCTCGATCATAGACAAGTACAACTAAAGTACCGCTTTCAATCTGACTAAATACCTGACTAGTAAATAGTGCAATGATCATGGAATGGTTAATAAAACTGCCAACGGATGGGTTGTTCGTCCGCTTTCTCGTTGGTAAGCGAGAAGGAGGATGGATCTGTTACTTTATACTGTTACAACTGTTGTTATGAATTAACAGACATCCGTCTATCATTGGTTAGGCGGATGGTTAGCGAGTATCTATAGACTTGTTAGTTATTATCTTTTGCTGCAATTGCGTCAACCCAGGTATATGTCCCCTTTAGAGGCATAAAGACTTGCTGAGTACCCCTAGGGTCTCACACGATAAATTGTTTGATTCAGATGAACAGGTGTATTCGCAAGATGGATACTGGGTGGAGGAGACGGATGATGTTGGCAACGATCACTCGGTGTAGAGATTCCGGGAACGGGGATCCGTGAGATCTGTGGGCGGGATGTGTTTATTTATGTGGCATCTTATGCCGATTTTCTTCTTATCCGTACTCGGATCTTGTTTTCCGCTTCCGCCTGATACTCTGATGTTTGATGTATGAGGAGCTATTCTAAACTATTATCTCTATCTAGGATATTTGGATCTTGCCGTATGGCGTTGCAATATTTCTATTTCTTTTAGATGGAATGGCTCTGTGAACAGTTGTATGGTGGCTTGCATACATACTCACTTGTGTATGTAGTTGATCCCTTCGCCTGCCGATTACGCCGCTCGTTCTTGTCCCGATGTTCTGGAAGTGGTTAGGACGACCGACAGGTCTACCTGTGAGTGGCCCTGGGCCCCACCGTACTATTTTAACCACTTTCATTCATCCAGGCATGTAACTAAGAGCGTAATTCACCGAGGTAGTTACAATTGGTATCAGAGCCATCCCGCCCTTCAGGGTCTCAGCCAAATGGTCGTTGTAAGTCTAGCAAGTATTTTTGGTAGCTATGTATACTAGGGAAAAACAAAACGTGAGAGTATGACTGCTTCCATTTTTCTTCTTACCCACCCACCCACCCTTTTCCGGTAAGGAAGTGTAACGTTTTCAATCCTCTTCTAAAATTCAAACTAGGATTCACGTGTTCTGGGTTCGTAGTACCATAGGTTGTGTGTGTGTGTGAATTCCTTGTCTATCTGTTGCATCCAACATGTTATCTCCATCTGCCTTTTGGTTATCAACTGTTGGTACATTCCATATCGAAAGGCCTTTGTAAACCGACGCGATCTATCCGATTCGTTGTATACCGATGCGATCTGTCTTACTCTTTGTTATCCGACGTATCTTGTTTGGGGTGTTCATTTCCATAGTTACTAATCTTTAGGTTCATCTTAAAAAGAAGATGTGGGGATATGTGTTTTACTGATTCATGTGCGGAGTAATGATTTGAGTGCGGGATGGAGTCGCGACCATACCACTACTTTTATCATTCGCTCTCGTATATTGAATTGGTAGAGTTACTAATCTTAATTCGTTAAGTGGTTTTGCGCATATAGTGGTATTTCAATGCTGAAATTTGCGGAATTTTTTTCTTTGTTAGCTTGTGTACCACACTCCTTGTTCAGTCGTGTGTGTTATGCTTAATATCTTCTAGGTGCTTTGAACTTTGTTGATATTTTAATATCATCTTAGTGAATTGTATCCTTTAATATTGGTTAATTCCATTTTGGTACTATTTTGGATTATTATTGTTCTCCATTATAGTACTGACTTGTGTTTTATATCAATCACAGGATGGCACCACCAGGCCGTTCTGAGGAGGACATACCACCGGAACTAGGGGCTGCGTTGGCAAGTATTGCTAATGCCTTGGGAACAATGCAGCAAAACCAGCAGCGATTCGAAGAAAGTGTCAGGAGGAATGAGTTTGTTCCGCTACCTCCACCTCCCAAGCGAGGAGACATCAAGAGTTTTCTGAAGTTCAACCCACGCCAATTTGAGGTGTTGGATCAGCCACTTGATGCTGATGATTGGCTGCGTGAAATGTCAAGGTTGCTATTGATTGCGGATGTTCCTGAGCAAGAATGGGTAAAATGTGCCACTCACCTTCTGAAGGGAGATGCAGCTCTGTGGTGGGAAAATTACCTCAAGGCAGACCACTCTGATTTTCAGCCTACTTGGGAGCAATTCACTGCGGCTTTCAAAGAGCAATATCTGTCAGAAATTGTCATGGAAAGGATGAAGGAAGTGTTTCTCAACCTCAAGCAGGCCAATGACAATGTCAATACCTATATCAGAAACTTCATGAACCTTTCTCGGTATGGTGGCGATGAGATCTCTGATGACAAGAAGAAGCAAAAGAGGTTCAGGCAAGGGCTCAATGCATCAACCAAATATGCAATCACTCATGCAAGGCCGGGGTCTTTCCTGGAACTCCAACATACAACTCTGCAGGAAGAAGCAAGTAGGCAACTGTTTGAGGAGTCCAAGAAACACAGCCGCGATGCAGCAAGCTCTTCAGCTATGACAGCTCCTTCTAAGCGCCGCGTGTGGGTTCCTAACACTCCATCGTCGCTCCCGGCTCCACCAAGACCGTCAAGCTACGCGGCAAGGCCACCAAACTCCTTCACCGCGGCTCCTAGGGGCTACAACCACAACTACCCTGGATCGCCTGGCGGAGTCCCTGGCTATGCTGCTCCACGTCCACCTTGTGCTTGCTACACTTGTGGAAACACTGGGCATCAGCACTGGAATTGTCCAATGAACAACAAAGCTCTTCCTCCACCACCTCCAAGACCTGCGGCAAGTTCTTCTATGGTTCGTGCACCTCCACCTCGGGCTCTTTACATCAACACCAAGGCCGGGTCTACGGTTGCTCGTGCCAACTGTGTCAACGTCGCTCAAGCTGAGCATGCACCTGGAGTTGTGATGGGTACGCTTCCCGTTAACTCAGTTCCTGCTCCAGTTTTGTTTGATTCTGGCGCATCGCATTCTTTTGTTTCTCACAAGTTTGCAAATGAGAATGAGTTAGCAATGGATCCTCTCCCCAAGCGTTTAATGGTCCTTTCTCCTGGAGCAACAATGGCATCTTCTAAAATCAGCCATAACAATCTAATTGAGATTGGTGGTTCTTCGTTCCCGGCTTCCTTAATTATTCTGGGCAATTCTGACATTGATGTTATCTTGGGCATGGATTGGTTAACAGCAAATGCAGCTGTGATTGATTGTGCTAAACGCTCGGTTTCTCTAAAAATTCCTGAAGGCCATATAGTCTATTCTCCAAGTCTGACTCCTACAATTCAGCTTTTCTCTTTGGTGGCTCTGAATGATGATGCTATGGAAGCTATTCAGAGTGTTCCGGTGGTCTGTGAGTTCCCAGATGTCTTTCCTGAAGAGTTGCCAGGTATGCCTCCGGATCGTGAGGTCGAGTTTGTGACTGAACTTGAACCGGGTACCGCTCCTATCTCCAAGCGGCCTTATAAAATGGGTCCTGCTGAGTTGGCTGAACTCAAACGTCAGCTGGATGAACAAGAGAAGTTGGGGTTCATTCAGCATAGTACTTCTTCTTGGGGTAGCCCAACCATCTTTGTGAAGAAGCGAGACAAGACTGATAGACTTTGTGTTGACTATCGGGCACTCAATGCTAAAACCATCAAGAATAAATATCCCCTTCCACGGATTAGTGATCTCTTCGATCAGCTAGCTGGAGCTGTGGTATTCTCTAAACTTGATTTGAGAAGTGGATATCATCAAATCAAGATTCGCAAGGAAGATGTTCCCAAAATAGCTTTCACCACCCGCTATGGTCTGTATGAGTACACGGTCATGTCTTTCGGTCTCACCAACGCACCTGCCACCTTCTCGAGGCTTATGAACTCGTTTTTCATGGAGTATCTGGATAAGTTCATTGTGGTCTATCTGGATGACATTCTAGTCTATTCTAAGTCAAAGGAAGAACATGAAGAACACCTTCGGTGTGTCCTAAAAGCTTTGTGAGAACTGCCTGTATGCAAAGTTCTCCAAGTGTGTGTTCTGGCTGCCTCAAGTCACCTATCTTGGTCACGTCATCTCTGCCAAGGGCATTGCCGTCAACCCAGAAACTATTAAGAAAATTGTTGACTGGCTTCCACCCAAAAATGTCAAAGAAGTCCGGAGTTTCCTTGGGTTGGCTAGTTACTGTCGTCGCTTCGTTCAGAACTTCTCGAAGATTGCGAAGCCTCTTACCAATCTCCTCAAGAAAGGCAAGAAATACCTTTGGAATCCTACATGTCAAGCAAGCTTTGAAACACTCAAAGAGAAGATCACTTCCACACCAGTCTTGATTCCTGCAGACACATCAAAGCCTTTCCAGATATTCTGTGACACCTCATTGCAAGGATTGGGTGCGGTTCTTATGCAAGAAAAACCAGTTGTTGCTTATGCCTCTCGACAGTTGAAGACGCATGAGATCAACTATCCTACACATGACCTCGAACTCGCAGCAGTTGTCTTTGCTTTGAAAGTATGGAGGCATTACTTGCTTTGCAACCGTTGTGAGATCTTTTCTGATCACAAGAGTCTGAAGTATATCTTCACACAGCCTGATCTCAACCTTTGTCAGAGAAGGTGGATTGAAGCAATTAATGATTTCGATTTGACCATCAACTACACTCCGGGCAAAGCTAATGTGATGGCCGATGCTCTCAGCCGAAAAGCTTATGTCAACAACCTCATGGTGGAAGAACAATAGCCTCTCTTGTGCGAGGAATTCCTCAAGCTCAACCTTGATATTGTGGATCAAGGGTATCTTCTGAACCTTCTGGCAACCCCACTCTTGGAAGAAAAAGTTCGCTCCATTCAACTTGGTGATCCTTACACTAAAAAGATCATCTCCAACATTCAGCTTCCGAAGTATGAGTCTTTCCACGTCGATGACCAAGGCACTCTTTTCTGTGAACACCGGATGTTTGTTCCAAACTACCCGGTTTTAAGAGAGCAAGTTCTCAAGGAGGCGCATGATTCTGTTCTTTCTATCCACCCTAGCAGCACTAAGATGTACATGGACTTGAAAACACTATATTGGTGGCCTGGGTTGAAACGATATTGTGCCAAGTATGTCTCGGAGTGTGATGTCTGCCGCAGAGTTAAAGCTGTCCATCAGAAACATTCCAGTCTTCTACAGCCATTGAAGCCTCAGGAATGGAAATGGGAGAAAGTAGAGATGGACTTCATAACTGGTTTTCCAAGGTCGCAGAAGGGCAACAATGCAATCTTTGTTGTCATTGATAGGCTTTCTAAAGTGGCTCACTTCTTTCCCGTCAAGGAAACAATTTCTGCAATTCAGTTGGCTGAGCTCTATATCAACAGAATTGTCTCTCTGTATGGGGTTCCCCTTGAGATCAGTTCAGACCGTGGAAGCATCTTCACATCCAAGTTCTGGGGAAGTTTCCAAAATGCATTGGGAACAAAATTGAACTTCAGCACAGCTTACCACCCTCACTCGCAAGGACAAGTTGAAAGGATCAATCAGATTCTGAAAGATATGCTCCGTGCTTGCATTATCTCTTTCGGCATGAAGTGGGAAGAATGTCTTCCTTATGCTGAATTCTCTTACAACAATAGCTTCCAGAAAAGTCTAAAGATGGCACCATTTGAGGTTCTCTATGGTCGCAAATGCAGAACTCCGACTGGTTGGTCGGGCGCAGGTGAAAGAACATTGTTTGGCCCCGACATTGTAACTCAAGCGGAGGAGAAGGTTCACATCATTCTTGAAAATCTGAAGGTTGCTCAAAGTCGCCAGAAGAGCAACTATGACAGAAAGCACGCGGACATGGAGTATGTCCCTGGTGATCTCGTTTACCTCTCCTAGATACATCGGTCCTTTCAAAATTCGTGGAAGAAGAGGAGAAGTTGCTTATGCTCTTGAGCTCCCTGAGAAACTCAAGGTCCATGATGTCTTTCATATCTCTCAGCTCAAGAAGTGCTTCAAGGATCCCAGCAGGACCGTGGACCATGAACTCATCAATCTCCAAGAAGATCCGTCTTATCAACAACACCCCATAAAAATTCTAGAAGTCGCAGAAAGACGGACTCGCAACAAGTCCATCAAGTTCTGCAAGGTGCAGTGGTCGCACCATTCCGTTGATGAAGCCACTTGGGAACGCGAGGATGAGCTCCGTGCCAAGTATCCTACCCTCTTCGTGTCTTCTTCTTCTTCCTAGAATCTCGGGGCGAGATTCCTGTTTAGTGGGGGAGAGTTGTAGGATCCCATCTGTCTAACATATGTAATGCTACATGGTCTAGTAATATAATTGCTACTTCCTACATATATTTGTTGCATCATAATAATATCATGCTCATGTCATCATGCCACATTGCATTTGAGCATCATAAAAAAACCCTTTTCATTTGGTTCTTCTCTCATATGCATTAGTAATTGTATTTGGCTCTTGATATAGTGTATTTGGTTCTTGATAAATGCTTCATGCCCAAGTTGAGTTGGGGGCATATCCTTTATTCCACTCCATCACCTTTCTTTGTCACCACCTTATAATTCCACCATCCTAATTAACCATGAGCTCTACTTTTTCTTTGGCATTTAAATCTAGCTCATGTGGGTTGGGATGGATCCACTTCTACTTTCCACATGCCCTCACACTAGCTTCATGTTGTTTCCACATTATTAATATGTGGAGCCACCTTTGCATGCTTTGTGAGTGGAACCTCTTTTTCTAGTTTCCATATGGACTATTATGAATGTATGCTCATGTTGGAATATTTTTGGGACTATTAAACATCTAGTGGCACATACACACTAGCAAGTCCAAACTATATTCAAATATGATCATCTCCATCTACTCCACATGGGGCCTACTTTTAATTCCTTTTGCTTGGCCTCTACTCCACATTTTGGGGAATGCATGTGAATAATGCCATGATGCCTTACTATTGTTTTCACAATATTAAAACATGGCATTTAATGCTTTTGCATAGGCCATGCAAAACCACCACCATCCCTTTTTCTGTGGTTCTCTTGGATTTGTGAGTGGATCTTGGTTCTTTGGGAATCAAGCCAAGTGAGCCTTTTCTTTTACTCCACCATTCCTAGGGCACCACCATAATTGTTTTGTTGAGCCCTAGTGCATGCATTAACAAGTGGAGTCCTTTTTTTTCTTAACCTAGATCCTCACCACCTTTTTCTTTTCTCGCTCCCTTGTGGTCTTTAAACCCTAGCTTTTTCCTCTCTAGCTTAAACCTCTCTCACTTTGCTTAACCAAGCCTAACCCTTCCCCTCCTCACCTCCATATCACCTTGCATGATCTAGATTAGATCATGCCCCCCTCACCAAAACCCTCTCTAACCCGAGCCTTCCCCTTACTCAACCACCCCATGCCAAGCCTCCCTTTCCTCCCTTTCCTCTCTCTGCTGGCAGGGTCCACCCCAGCTCTCTCTTTCTCCCCATGCCGAAGCTACCCCCTCCTAAACCCTAACCGAGGCTAACCCTAGCTACCCATCCCCTCCAAGCCGAGCCTCTCTCTCTCCCTCTCTTTCTCTCTGCCTGCCAGGCCTACCCCACAATGAGCCTGGACCCACCTGTAGCCACCTTGCACCCCTGCCCGAGCCGGTCGAGCACGTGAGCGTGAGGGAGAAGAAAAGTGGCCGAAGCCACCTTTCCACCCCGAGCTGCCCCACGCCACCACTCTCCTCTCCCATCCATATCCACTCCCCCATGCCTCCTCTGCCGCGCCCAGATCTACCGCTGGCCGTTGCGCCGTCCCCTTCTCCCCCTGCCACCACTTCTACTCCAATGCCGGCCACCCTCGGCATCGGCTTACACCACACGATCTAGGCGGCGGGCGTGGAGTTTTGGGTGTCGAGGAAGCCGAGGAGATCCTCCTGCATCGCCCCGTGCATAGCAGCGAGGAGGAGTCGGCGCAGCAACGCCACACACCAACGGGCCGAGTGAAACCCTAACGCCTCCGGCCGCCTGCTACGCCGCCGATCCGTCGCTCCCCGACCCGATCCACCACCGCTGTCCACCTCGCGGTGAGCTACCCTACTCCCCGGACATCCTCTAGGCCCTTCTTACTCATTGGTCGCGCCACACGTTTCTTCGAGCGCTCTCTGCGCGGCGAGCTTCCGTCGTCTGCCGACCGTCCTCTCGCTGTTTCCACCTTAGCTAGCCGCGCGACCGCAAACCAGCACCAACCCCTTGGCCACCGCAGCGGTAGCTGTCGCCGCGCGCGCGCACGAGGTCGCCAGATCGAGTCCCCGCTCCGCGCTCTGTCCCTACCGATCACGGACCTGTCGACAGAAAATTCAGAGGAGAAGTACAGTAGCAGTGGCTACTTTGCAATTCCCCCCTCCCAAACCTTTTTACTTCTCAACCCGCAATCCATCGGGCCCCACCAGTCAGCCCCTCTAACTTTTTGCAGAAAAGCACCCCAGGTTCCAAAAACCTCAACCCGCCGTCCCCGTCCGAGCCACGTGGTTGTGCCCCGTTCGCCCGCCCGCGTGTGGGTCCGCGCGAACGCCGGTCCCGCTTGTCAGCGGCTATGGCTGGCTAAGCCGCGGTAAGAAAAGCTTTTACGCGTTGTTTTCGCCCAGTCAGCAGCGGCCCCACCCGTCAGCGACCGTGGCTAACTGAGGCTGGGTAAAAAAAATCTCGGCGGTATCTGTTTTAATAAAACCATTTTAGAAATGTTTAAATACAAATTTAAATCTGTTTTTAAATAACTTTGAAATTATAATTCCAAATAATACAAATGATATATGTTTTGGTATCAGAAAAATGTGAGGAATTCAAATATGCCATTCAAAATATCTTTTGGGCAAATTAATATTCGAAAATTGTTTAAATGCAATAAAAATGCCTTTTTTTAAACTTGTTTGATTCAGATGAACAGGTGTATTCGCAAGATGGATACTGGGTGGAGGAGACGGATGATGTTGGCAACGATCACTCGGTGTAGAGATTCTAGGAACGGGGATCCGTGAGATCTGTGGGCGGGATGTGTTTATTTATGTGGCATCTTATGCCGATTTGCTTCTTATCCGTACTCGGATCTTGTTTTCCGCTTCCGCCTGATACTCTGATGTTTGATGTATAAGGAGCTATCGTAAACTATTATCTCTATCTAGGATATTTGGATCTTGTCGTATGGTGTTGCAATATTTCTATTTATTTTAGATGAAATGGCTCTGTGAACAGTTGTATGGTGGCTTGCATACATACTCACTTGTGTATGTAGTTGATCCCTTCGCTTGCCGATTACGCCGCTGGTTCTTGTCCCGATGTTCTGGAAGTGGTTAGGACGGCCGACAGGTCTACCTGTGAGTGACCCTAGGCCCCACCGTACTATTTTAACCACTTTCATTCATCCAGGCATGTAACTAAGAGTGTAATTCACCGAGGTAGTTACAGGCAAGCACATGGGAAGGAAGGGTGGCAAATATGTTGCCACACCTGAAAAGAAACCCCGAGCTGGCCCTAAGTCTGACACCGAGTGTTACTATTGCAAGGGGACTGGCCATTGGAAGTGCAATTGCCCCAAGTATTTGGCGGACAAGAAGGCCGGCAAGGCAAACAAAGGTATATGTGATATACATGTTATTGATGTGTACTTGACTAGTACTCGCAGTAGCACCTAGGTATTTGATACATGATCGGTTGCTAATATATGTAACTTGGTTCGGGGGCTGCGGAACAAGAGACAACTTGCAAGGGATGAGGTCACGATGCGGGTCGGCAATGGATCAAGATTTGATGTGATCTCCGTCGGGACGCTACCTCTCCATATGCCATCGAGATTAGTTATAAATCTGAATAATTATTATTTGGTGCCTGCACTGAGCATGAACATTGTATCTGGATCGTGTTTGATGCAAAGTGGTTATGCCTTTAAATCTGAAAACAATGGTTGTTCGATTTATAAGAATGATATCTTTTATGGTCATGCACCTATGTTGAATGGTTTATTTCTATTGGATCTCGATACTAGTATTACGCATATTCATAATGTTGATGCTAAAAAGATTAAACTTGATAATGATATATCTACATATATGTGGCACTGCCATCTAGGTCATATTGGCGTTAAACGCATGAAGAAACTCCATTCTGATGGACTTTTGGAATCACTTGATTTTGAATCATTTGATACATGTGAGCCATGCCTTATGGGCAAGATGACTAGAACGTTGTTTTCCGGTTCAATGGAACGGGCGACAGATTTATTGGAAATCATACATACTGACGTGTTCTGACCAATGAGTGTGTCAGCGCGAGGTGGATATCGTTATTTTGTTACTTTCACGGATGATTTGAGTAGATACGGGTATATCTATTTGACGAAACACAAGTCTAAAACCTTTGAAAAGTTCAAGGAATTTCAGAATGAAGTGGAAAATCATTATAACAGAAAGATCAAATTTCTGCGGTCCGACCGTGGAGGTGAGTTTCTAAGTTACGAGTTTAGCACACACATGAAAGAGTGTGGAATAGTTTCACAACTCACGCCTGCCGGAACACCACAACGTAATGGTGTGTCAGAACGTCGTAATCATACTTTATTGGATATGGTTTGATCTATGATGTCTCTGACTGACTTGCCACTGTCATTTTGGGGTTATGCACTGGAAACCGCTGCATTCACTTTAAATAGGGCACCATCTAAATACGTTGAAACGACACTGTATGTATTATGGTTTGGAAACAAACCTAAGCTGTCATTTCTTAAAGTTTGGGGATGCGATGTTTATGTGAAGAAACTTCAGCCAGATAAACTCGAATCCAAAGCGGAAAAATGCGTCTTCATAGGATACCCTAAGGAAACGATTGGGTATACCTTCTATCACAGATCCGAGGGCAAGGTTTTTGTTGCCAAGAATGGATCCTTTCTTGAAAAGGAGTTTCTCGCGAAAGGTGTGAGTAGTCGGAAGGTAGAACTCGAAGAGGTTATTGAACCTTCTCTTCATGAAATGGCGAGTAGCGCAACACCGGAAATTGTTTCGGAGTTGACTTCACCTAATGAAGAGAGAGCTAATGATATTGATCATGAAACTCCGAAAGAGGACACTACCAAACCTCGCAGGTCAAGTAGGACACGTGCAACTCCTAAAATGTACGGCAATCCTGTTATGAATTTCATGATTGATGAAATAGATTACCCTGCGACGTATGAAGAAGCGATGATGAGCCCGGATTCCAACAAATGGCTAGAAGCCATGAAATCCGAGATGGAATCCATGTACGAAAACTAGGTTTGGACCTTGGTAGACTTACCTCACGATCGAAAGGCTGTTGAGAATAAATGGATTTTCAAAAGAAAAACTGATGCTGATGGTAATGTGACCAGCTATAAGGCTCGACTTGTCGCAAAGGGGTTTCGACAAATTTAAGGAGTTGACTACGATGAGACATTCTCTCCCGTAGCGATGCTAAAGTCGGTTAGGATTATGTTAGCAATTGCTGCATATTTTGATTATGAAATATGGCAGATGGATGTCAAAATTGTGTTCCTCAATGGTAATATTGAAGAACAGTTGTATATGATACAACCTAAGGGTTTTGTCAATCCTAAGGATGCTGATAAGGTATGCAAAATTCAGCGATCCATCTATGGACTGAAGCAAGCATCCCGGAGTTGGAATCTCCGCTTTGATGAGGTGATCAAAGAGTTTGGATTTATCCAAACTTATGGAGAGGCTTGTATTTACAAGAAAGTGAGTGGGAGCAATGTGGCATTTCTGATATTATATGTGGATGACATATTATTGATTGGAAATGATATAGATCTTTTAAACAGTGTTAAAAGTTATCTAAACAGCAAATTTTCGATGAAAGACCTTGGTGAAGCGTCATATATATTAGGCATTAAAATCTATAGAGATAGATCAAGGCGCCTAATTGGGCTATCGCAGAGTACATACCTTGATAAGATATTAAAGAAGTTTAATATGGACGGAAGTAAGAAGGGGTTCTTACCTATGTTGCAAGGAAAGACATTGAGCAAGACTCAAAGTCCGGCTACGGCGGAAGAAAGAGAGATAATGGATAAGATCCCCTATGCCTCGGCCATAGGCCCTATAATGTATGCCATGCTATGTACAAGACCAGATGTGGCACATGCTATTAGTTTGACTAGTAGGTACCAATCTGATCTAGGTTCGGAACACTAGATAGCGGTCAAATATATCCTTAAGTACTTGAGAAGAACTAGGGATATGTTTCTTGTATACGGAGGTGAAGAAGAGCTAGTCGCTAAGTGTTATGTCGATGCTAGCTTTGACACCGATCCGGATGACTCTAAGTCTCAATCCGGATACGTATTTCTCTTGAACGGAGCATCAATTTGTTGGAGGAGTTCCAAACAACTTGTGGTGGCTGGATCAACAACGGAGATGGAATATGTTGTTGCTTCAGAAGCGACGCATGAAGCGGTTTGGATGAAGGAGTTCATAACGGAACTAGGTGTGGTTCCTAGTGCATTGGAACCAATGGTGATCTATTGTGACAACAATGGAGCCATATCCAATGCCAAGGAACCGAGGTCTCACAAGAATTCCAAGCATATTAAGCGTCGGTTTCACTCCATCCGCGACCATGTCAAGGATGGAGATATAAAGATTTGTAAAGTACACATAGACCTAAATCTAGCAGATCCGTTGACTAAAGTTCTCCCTAGGGCAAAACATGATCAACACCAGAACTCCATGGGTGTTAGATTTATCACTATATGAACTAGATTATTGTCTCTAGTGCAAGTGGGAGACTGAAGGAAATATGCCATGAGAGGCAATAATAAAGTTGTTATTATGTATTCCTCGTATATGATAGATGTTTATTTTGCATGCTATAATTGTATTGATAGGAAACATGAATACATGTGTGTTTAATAAACAAAAAGGGTTCCTAGTCATGCCTCTCTTATAGAATAGCTTGTTGATTAACAAGATGATCAAGGTTTCCTGATCATGGACATTGGATGTTGTTAATAACAAGGTCACAACATTTGTGAAATGATGTGATGAACATTCATCCGAAGTATAGCATTACGATCAAGTCATTATGTTTATATTGCTATAACATCATACGAAGTAATCTTTATCCTTAGACCATGACATCATGTTAATTGCTAACACCAAAAGAGTATCTTGATAACATCAAACGTCACACCATAACAGGGTGACTATAAAGATGGGTTCAGTGCTACGAAGGTGTTATGTTGAGGCTCATGGATCAAGAGTGGAATTTGTCAATCCCGATGACGGATAGATATACTCTAGGCCCTCTCGGTGATATCACATTAAGATGGCTTGCAAGCAAGTGATGTGATCACTAGAATGTTATATCACAGGAACGAGAAAAGCGTGCATGTCGGTAACGAGATCAAACTAGGTATTTGGATACCGATGATCGAATCTCGGACATGTATTATATCATGAGACAAAGGGATTAAGTTACTAGCGTTAAAGGTTCTCACGATCACAGAAGTCATCGTTGAATATGCAGGAGTCAGTATGGATCTCCAGGTCTCGCTTTTGATTATTGATCTGAGAGGAGTCTCAATCATGTCTGCATTATTCGCGAACCATAGGGTGACACACTTAAGAGTTATGGGACACCATTTTGGAGCACATATGTTTCAAACGAAAGGATTACAAAGCGTAGGAATTGTTCCGATAGAAACCAGAATTGTTTCGGGTGAAATTGCAGAAAGTGGTTTTGCATGTGATATTGAAATGTTGCAAGGGGTTTATGTGAATATTTGTTAATTAAAGTAATTAACAAAATTCTGAATAAATTTAATAAAAGAGTTTTATTAAATGAGAGAGCATTAAACTTAGAGAATTTTAATGGATTTAAAGTGGAGACTGTAAAAGAGAATGTGAAGAGGCATTTTAATGTGGAGGGAGTTACCACCACATGAATGGAGGAGGTGAGGGGTCACCTCCATGAGGCGCTGGCCATGGAGGGGTGATACATTGCAAATGTATCTATAATTTTTGATGTTCCATGCTTCGTTTATCCACTTTCTTCTGTTTTGTTCCAACTTTGGAGTACTTTTCATCTGATTTCTTGGACTAACCTATTAATAAGAGCCACAGCGCCAGCTGCCTATTTTCTGCTGTTTTTGGTTCCAGGAAAGTCAGAAAATGAATATTCTCGGAATTGGATGGGACAAAAGCCAAAGTGCCTATTTTTCAGGAAGCGACCAAGTGCCAGAATATGAGACAGAGAAGGGCCAGGGGCCGGCCACACCACCTGGCCGTGCGGCCAGGCTAGGCCCGCGTCAGGGGGTGGTGTGGTGGCTCCCGGCACCCCCTCGTCCTCTCCTTCCGCCTATATATTGCCCTCAGGACGAAAACCCTAAGTACCCGATCAAAAATCCACGAAAAAGTCTGTAGCCGCCATCATCTCCATCCCTAGATCGGGAGGGACCTGAAGCTCTTCCCGGCACCCTGCCGGAGAGGGGAATTCACCCTGGAAGCCTTCTTCGTCACCATGCAAGCCTTCGGTGTGATGCGTGAGTAGTTCATCCTTGGACTACGGATCCATGTAGTAGCTAGATGGCTGGTTCTCCTCCTTTGTGCTTTCATGTTTAGATCTTGTGAGCTCCGTTCATGATCAAGATCATCTATTTGTAATTCTACATGTTGTGTTTGCGGGGATCCGATGGATATTGAGATGCTATTTTAGATTGATTATTGATTCTATCATGTCTTTGTTATTTGAGATCTTGCATGCTTTCCGTTGTTAGTAGCTATCTTGGCCAAGTAGATGCTAGCAACTCCAAGAGTTGGTATTTATGCTCGATAGTGGGTTCATGCCTCTGGTAATCTGGGGAAGTGACATAAATCTCTAAGGTACTAGATGTGTTGTTGCTACTAGGGAGAAAAGAACAATCCTTTGTTCATAGAACAATCGTATTGTTTACTTTACACGCAGTTCGTAAAGCAATAATCTGTTGCTTGCAACTTAATACTGGAGGGGGTTCGGATGATAACCTGAAGGTGGATTATTAGTCATAGATGCAGTTGGATGGCGGTCTATGTATTATGTTGTAATGCCCAATCAAGTCTCAGAGGAGTCAAGATGATTAGTATATGCATGTATTGCTTTCTCGGTGTTTGTCAATTTCCCCGATGTAATTTGTTCACCCAGCATGTTATCTATCTAAGGAGAGCCACCTCTAGTGAACTATGTTTCCCGGTCCTTTTTCTTTACATACAATCTATAAACTGTTTCTGCTTTGTGTTTACTTTCTGCAAACTTTTACTTCCTTCCATTCGATACATTTAATCCTTTGTTTTCCGCAAAACACGGTGAGATTGACAACCTCATCGCAACTTGGGGACAAAGTTCTGTGGTTGTGTTGTGCAGGTCTCCACATTGCTACTAGCACCGGTAGTGCGCCCTGCCAAAGCTCAGCTAGTAACACCTTTGTGGTGTTTCCTTGCTCCTACTGGTTCGATTAAACCTTGGTTTCATAACTGAGGGAAAACTTACTGCTGTTCTCATCATACCTTCCTCTTGGGGTTCCCAACGAGCTCTACGTCGAAAGTCGAGCGCATCAAGGGGGTACCCCCCTCCTCCTATAAAAGGCCCCCTCTTCCTCCTTCCTCACACCTCCTCGTGAAGGATCTCTCTCACCCTCTAGAATTATTCCCCCATGGTCTCAGATTAGCGAGATACATGTTCTCGGTGGCATTTCGTTTGGAAGGAGTTGCTGCTTCCGCTGCATCGCTGGAGCGAGGAGGTGGAGGTTGTTCGGTGGCTTGAACATGTGTGCGAGGACGGATGCGCTGCTGATTTGCGGCGCTCGGACTTCCACACGATCTTGAGATCGGCAAGTGTACGACTACATCAACCACGAGTTCCTACTCATTAACAAAACTCGTTGTCTTTGAGGGTAAGTTCTCCATGGATGTATGTCCACCTGTTGCTCTGCATCTAGTAGATAGATCTTGGCGTATAGTTCTCATCGTAGGAATTTTTTTGTTTTCTATGTTGTGGACCCAACACAATTTAGTCATTGTTGCAGCGGTAGAAGGGATGCTCTCTCTCTCTCTCTCTCTCTCTCTCTCTCTCTCTCTCTCTCTCTCTCTCTCTCTCTCTCTCTCCGACGCCGATGTCGTTGCCTGCAACAATGCATTCGCCATGCTATCCTTGAACGGCGAGGACGACCAGTCGAGCAGCGACAACCTTCTCTCCGACATCGAGTATTCCTCCCAGGATGTGAGTTCCTCTGTTTTCTCAGGCTAGGGTTAGGCAATGGTAAATATCTCGATCTGAGCTCCATATGTGCATGCAATCGTGTTCGATTTCAGCTTTGTGTTTACATATAGGTACCACGGAAGATCTACGACTCCGAATGGGAGGGCAGAGATCTCAATGGAGAAGTGCCATCTGACCATGGGCTAAAACTGAGGAGATATGTTGCATTCGAAGGCAGTAACACTAGGAGAAGGTTTTTGGGCTGTACAAATCAGGTTTGTTTACATTATGTGCAACTGTGACATGAAGTAAACTGTATCGTGCATGTTCATAACAATATAGTGTGTGTGTTTTTAGGTTGGCCCGGTGTGTAAAGCAGTAGACTGGGTGGATCTTGAGTGGTCAGATGCACTTAAGAAATGTTTGGCAGAGTTATGGGAGATGTATGAGTTGGAAAGGTCGGGGAGATTTACTGATGTAAGTGATGTAGCTGAAAAAAATTACAAGTTGTCGGTACGAAATAAGGAGCTGGAACAAGAAATCGAGAATTTGCAGTCAGAGCTAACTGATGGAATCGATGGGAGCTTGGTTATTAAAACTGCAAAGAAGCTTCAGGATAGTCACAGGTTGCTGATTCATAATGCAGAAAAGGAGAGGGATCAACTCAGGGAAGACAAGAAGAAGCTAGAGCACTGCATTGCAGATCTATTGAAGGAACTGAAGAAGGCACGCGAGGGTGAACAAGGACAGACTATAGAGGATAAAGGAAATTCAGGATGAATAATTTATGTTGTGCCAATGCATGAAACTAGTTAACTGTAAGACTTGCAGTTGCGCTTTCTTAACTAAGCCAAACTCAATCCTCGAGCAAACTAATTTCATACGAACACACATATCGTGCATAGAGTTAAGTTCACGCTTACAAAATCACCACTTTAGAGGATAAACCAGGCAGTTCAGTACTAAATAGACATATGTTGTGTTCAAGCGAGACTGGCCCGGAGCTGCCTGTTTTCCTACCTAAGATCGGCCAGCTCCTTCAGTACTATGTCGTGCTTCAGTTGTAGGTTCCAGCGCTACCTCACGGATTGGAGAAGTTGGTCCATAGCCATACGATTGTCCTTCAAGATCCCTTTCATGATCTCCGTCTGCTTCCTAGCCGATGTGTGACCTTCACTGTGTAGCTTCGCCCAGCCAACGTTTAACTCCTTCAGTTTCTGGCACTTGTCAGAAAGGACCACGAGTTCAGCGCGCAGGTGGTCAAAGGATAATTTCTGGGAATTCTACTTCTCCCTTTGGATTGCTATCTTGTCATTTAGCCAGGTCGCCAGGTCCTAGTCGATCTTTCGCCTCTTTCCTTGCAACAAAAATACATAGTATGGTTTGTTCAGTTCACCAGGACAAGCTAGTTAGTTTCCATAATTAACTGAATCGACTAGTGGCACTGCCATAATTTCAAGGAAGAAGCAATCTAGGACTAATCAACATTTTATGAATCGACTAGTGGCACTGTCATAATTTCAATTTCAAAGACAAATAAGATTTATCTGTAGTTTAGTGTGCTGTGGGGTTTTCCCAATATCACCAAATAGTAGTGGGAGAGTGGCAAACTCATAATGCAGAAACCCATGTCCAAATACATAATGGAAAGAGCACATGGTGTCCATTCATGAACATGAACACCAACACATGTCCAGATAGATAAGGAGATGCCCTATGATTCTTATTGCACCCTATAATGGGAAGAAGACTTGGGCATTGCTCCCTGAAACCTAAACATTACAAAAGGAGTGGAGGACAAACTGATATTCGTGTCCCCGCTAATGGGAATCAGACTTGGGCATTGCTCCGATACGCCTCCAGACAAGCCCTTAGCTCCTCGTTCTCTTTCTGAACACCCTTGAGTATGGTGATCCCTCTGCTCAAGTCCTGCTTCATCTCTTTCACTACATCCAGGCAGCGGTTCCTGTCATGGTAGGCTCGGATGGTAGCCTTGGTTTCCTCGACGCATCCTCTGCCTCGGTGACTTCGTCCTGCAGGAGAGTGCACCTTTCCACGAGATTCTTCTTCTCCTCCATGAGCTCGTTGATTATCTTGATGGCCTGTTCTTGCCTGTTCAAGTTACGGTCGAGCACTTTCTGCAGCCTCACGACGTCACGTGCAAAATCTAGCGAGATCTCCTTCTGCACAGATAATTGCTTGCGTAGGCCCTCATTAGCTTGGGTGAGGGAGGGTGCAAGCCCATGTTGGTTGTCAATCTTGGCACTGATCGCGGCCACCTTGTCACGGTACTCGGCCTTCGATCACTGCATCGTTCATGTTAATTGAAATAGGAATTCTATAATTACACCCTAGGTTCCAGGTGAATACTGATATAGATCAAAAAATCCCCATTGAATCTATTGACCGCAGTGTTAAAAAATGGACCTAGAGATCTATTCATGACCACGATAAACTAATCCTAATCACAGAAATCCATACTAAATCTATGAACAGAGGTATTAAGCAAAGACCAAGAGATCCAGTCATATTCATAAAAACTAATTCAACTCCCAAAAGAAGAAGGAACCCTAATGCGGGGCGGACACAATCTAAGGAATCCACATCACAACTCGGAGAAATAACAGTGTGGAGATTTGCTACCTTGCTGAGACGTGGAACGGGGCTGAACGGGTCCTACAACGCGTCTGTCGTGGTGGATTCTAGCTCCACGGCCGGCCTGTAATACGTAGAAGATGAAGAGCAAGAAGAAGAAAAACAAGAAGAAGCTGAATAAGATCATGATGGAGAGGAAGCTGGAGAAGAAGTAGAACAAGAAGACCGTACCGGGAGGAGCCCTCGCCTGCTAGAACATTCGACTCCATTGTCGGGGGAGATTGGGCCTCGATGAGAGGGGGGATTGAGCGGCTGGTAGAGCAAGAAGTGCCTCGCGGTGATTTCTCTCACTTTTCTCCATGAGGATCGTCGACCGGCCTCTCCCCCTCCTCAGGGGATCCATGGTTTGCAGGGTGAGGGTGGCGGCAGCAGGACGAAGAAGATAGTGATTAGTGTGGGAGAAGAGTCAAAGAGTACATGTCGTGGTCCAGTAGTACTAGTACTATTATACAAGACCACAGTGTATGGTCTACCTTCTCAAAGAAGCCAGGGGGCAGGGGTAGGGAATCGATGGGACTTGTCTTTATTGCGATGGACACTTCAATGGTCTTTAGCGCCGCCCAAAATCTAGTATATAATAAGGGGAGTGCGAGCCGGGGTCGTCATCACGGGCATCGGCGTGCACGTCCCGCGTGCGTGTGTCACGTGTTGATGGGGCAATGATGCACGCAACTGCTGCACGATCACGTCGGCACGTCGAACTCCGTCGAACTCCACGTCAACAGGCACGCACGGGATATTTACGAGTCTAGAATATGCCGTGCCACTTTTGTTGTGATCAAATTATGTTTAATACGCGAGATATTACTTTTTTGATAATCGAAAAATGCATGCGTGGACACGATGCACGAAAGCTCATCCTTGATCAGATTGGCACCCCACTCTGTGTACCCGCCATCGACCATTCGGAGCAACTACCTCGAGCACGATGCCCCCTCACCGTGGCAATGGCAGGTCCAAGCCGTCCACTGACCCTACTGCGTTCTCGGCTCTTCGCTGCATCATTCTCGCTCGCGAGTTGCCTGCTGAGGCAGCATGTCGTGTCCGACCGCGCCAGGATCCATCGACATCGGCACTCGAGGACACCGCAACGTCAAAGCTCGTACCGGCCATGCAGGAGGAGCGTGGGGTACCTGCAGCGTCGGACGAGCGCAAAGCAGTAGCCGGGACGGGGGCGCGTGTTGCACTGGCGAGTACGGACAAGAAGAGGAACGAGAAGAAGACCAGGAAGAAGAGAGGATATAGCTATTTGGACGAATCCGACTCGGCCAACGAGGAGGTATTCATCGATCACTTGGAGGCAAAAGCGGAGGAGAGTGACGTGGACCTGTGGGACTACGAAGAGGAGGAGGAGGAGGAGGAGGAGGACTCCTATGAGGAGATATCACGCTTATTCGAGGAAGGGGGCGGTGTCGAGTCGTCAGAGGAGGACACCGACGACGACGATGGGAGGGACCATGGCGTTGACGAAGACAAGGATGAACCGGAAGACGAAGACGATGGCTTCTTCGAAATATGATCATTTATTTTATTTGTTTTAGTTAGATAGATGGATTTTCACTTGTTCATGGAGGTAAAGTATCGGTGGCACGGATAGAGAGGTGCACGGATTGACCATGCATAAAAAAAGTGGAGAAGGGAGGGGTTATCCTGCCCGTTGGATCACATAGGATCAACGGTTGGTGGAGACGATCCGCGTGACATCTGTGTCAGCCAATCAGGCCATAGCACCCAGAGTGATCACACGCTTGGTATCTCCACACGTTTGGGATTTTGTGAGATTTGTGACCGAGAGAGAGGGCAAATCTCTTTTCATAATCCGCCTATGGATCCACCAGTGTCATTGCATGTGTGTTCTTCTCATTAACCACAGCTAGAGTCATTGCATGCGTGTTCTTTTCACAGACCACATATGGAACCACCATTGTCATTGAAATGTGTATTCTTTCATTAACCACAACCAGAGTAATTTCATGATTGTTCTTTTCACATACCACATATGGATCCACCAGTGTCATTGAAATGTGTGCTCTTTTTACTAACAACAACCAGAGTCATTGCATGTGTGTTCTCTTCAGAGACCACACATGGATCCACCAGTGTCATTGCATGTGTGTTCTTTTTACTAACAACAACTGGAGTCATTGCATGTGTGTTCTCTTCACATACCACATATGGATCCACCAGTGTCACTGAAATGTGTGTTCTCTTCAAAGACCACACATGGATCCACCAGTGTCATTGCATGTGTGTTCTTTTTACTAATAACAACAAGATTCATTTCATGAATATTCTTTTCACAAACCACATATGGATGCACCAGTGTCATTGAAATGTGT